>JALBYF010000049.1:117206-145828 GCA_023212725.1 Tranzscheliella williamsii | reverse complement strand
ATCGACTGCAACACAGTCAAATCACGACCACTCAGTCGATATCATTATCATATCGACCAGTGCTTGGGATCAGGCGCGCGACCGCTGACATGGTGCTTCCTCTTCTTTCCCCATCGAGTCGGGTGGCATTTCTGACTATGCACTTTCGCACAGCGTGCTGCTTGTGGGTATCGAGGGGAAAGCCTCCGTTCCGATATGAGGCTTTGTGTCTCACATCCGAGCGACGAGACCTTGCCATCCCGCCTCCATCTTTCAACCCTGCGATCCAATATAAACAGTTACGGCAGGATTGGGAGCGCGAGATCGAGGAGCATAATCTGTGGTGGAAAGTCGGTCAGCGCGCCATGATGCATCTGGACGAGCATGTTGCCAAGTCGCTGCGCGTACTGATGTGGTCAGGAGCATGGCTAGGTAGTGCTAGGCGTTCCATTCCCTCGATGTTCCTGCCAAGAGCCCAACGCATCCCTGACCCAAAGAAGCTGCCCCTATTTGTGCCTCGCGGCAGTCTCTCCCAGAACCTTCATGAGGGAGATGAATGGGGACCTCGTCGCCGAAATTCGGTCAACCCGGCACGCATCGCGGCCATAGACCAGGCCCTCTTTGTCCACACTGCCCTGCTTGTCCTTGAGGCACTGCCTATCATAGACAAAGAACACGCAAAGCGCTTCAAGGACGCCTACAAGCACGACTGGTCCCTGCTCCCCACGGGAAGAGAAATTGCTTACCGCCTCGACGTTTGGAAGCTTCTAGGCGGCAGGGAAGCCACGCCTAAGGACCCTCCCACCGATTCTGCCTCTTGCTAGCCTCATCCAACCCTACCATGTATGCGTAGCCTTCCGTTGCCTCTCACTGTACCTTTGTTGACTCGCCAACTTTAATGAATCAGCGCAAGCAGCTGAGCAGATATCAAATTTGGACTTGCTATATGAAGTGATAAGAATTCCAAGCGAGCTATAAGACTGTGTGTGCAGTGGTCAGATGCTGTACGTGCAGGTGGAAGGTAGCCTGGTGATCTATCCATACATGAGAAAGAAGCAGACGTTCACAGCACATGCCAAGATTAGGAGACCTTCTTTGCGGCAGGCTCCTTTTGGGCAGCGGTGGTAGAGCTCAGGAGGATCTGAACCTGGTCGTAGATGGAGAGGACACCGGCTGAGGCAATACCACGGAGAATGTTGGCACCAGCGCCACGCACGAGGGTGGAGGCGCCCTCGGTGCGGACGATCTGAACGAGTGCCGAAGCGAAGTTGCTGTAGTTTTGACCGGTGCCTGAGGTCATCATCATACGACGGCGCACGGTGTCAAGCGGGTAGGAAGCCAGACCAGCTAGGGCGGTTGAGGTCCAGCCCAAAGCGAACGAGGCCAAAAAGTTACCTTGAAGGGGCCCGACAAGGACAGGGGGCTTGAGCGAATCGTACAGACCAAAGTAGAGACCACGGTAGACAACGATGCCCACCACTGAGGGGACGAAACCGCGGTACAAGCCAGCGATACCGTCGGAGGCAATCACCTTGCGGTATACGTCAAGCAGACCATTGAACTGGCGCTGCCCCTCGACCCCATTCTTGGCGGCCGACTTCGCATCGTTGGCAAGACGTGTACGCGCAAAGTCGAGCGAGTAGACAAACAGGAGCGAGGTGGCGCCGGCCAGCCCTCCCGAAGCGACGTTGCCGAGGAACCACTTTGTGTACTGTTTTTCCTGGTCATACTTGAAGAGACGCTTGTAAAAGTCCTTGAATGCAAAGTTGAGCGCCTGCGTGGGGAAGTAGCGGATCACGTTGGCAGTGTTGCCACGCCAGAACGAAATGACGCCCTCGGCTTGGTAGGTGCGCGAAAAGCACTCCATCACACCAGTGTAAGGCCGGTCCAGTCGGCCTGCCTTGATCATGGCATTCTGGTTCTGCAGCAGCAGTTTCACCCGCTCGATTGGTGCGGCTGCTGTCTATGAGAGGAAAAGGCCCGAACACGGCGTGCAAGTTAGAAAAAGAAGTAACGTTCAGCATGCCCTACATGCTCACCACCGTCGTCAATGTGGACAACAACGCGGGCAACAAGAGCCTTGACCAACCTTGGAGACGGCAGCTGACACTCCTCCCATAAGGAAGTCAGCCCAGAAGTGGTTGGATCCAGCGTGGTCGGCCATTGTGTGTTTGGTTGTAGATGGTAGATGAGTTCAATTTGGTGGTAGGCGGCAGGGAGGGCAGGCGGCGAGGACAAGGCAACGGACCGTCCTCGCGGAGTGAGGGAGGCGGGTGTGGGCGGGAAGGCATACAGAAAGGAGAACGAGGGGCGGGACACATTTGACGCTGGCGGCGATAACCGACCGACGAGAGGGGGGACGTCATCCTTGTGCTTCCGTGATAGCGCCCTCGCACTGTGCACACTCAAGCGCCGAGTGCGAAGTCCTGCATGACAGTCAGAGTGAGTTTGACAGCCGCCTCTCGCGTCGTGCACAATCCGTCCCCGGTGCAGTTTTCAATCAAGAGCGGCGGGAATATTCGGCCCCCGAAGCTCAGGTCGCGGCCGACGGGCACGCTCGTCGAGCAACACTTTGGCTCGCTCCCAGCCTCTCGGTCTCCGACGTGTCACTGTGTCCACCGCCTATCGCGAGGTATCCGCTTTGACATGTTGATGTCTATTGAGGAATGTCTCTCTCCTCAGTAGGTCGTGTCATTGCAACGACCTTCTTAAACATGCATACCCTCTGTCTGCATCCCTCACATTGGACTATGCTCCCTAGCTGCCCCTTCATTCACACCGTGGATACATATCTGGTCAGACCACACAACCCAAAACAAAAACATGACTGCTCAAAATAAAAGCTCCACTGCTCAGCATGCTTCTTCCGTGTCGAGGCCGACTTCGTTCTTGGCAAGTCTATATGCATACGTGGTAGTTTCAGTGGCATTGCAGCTTTATCGGCTGTTAATGGTAGTAGGGCGCTACCACGCGCGCTTCTTTGCTCCTCCGCGTACCCCGATTACCAAGGGTGACCAGAACGACACAGAGGTCAACACTTACCCGCACGAGGCGCTCTTTGGATATGACTGGTATGTCTGGCGATTCATGTTGCCTTGGGTATGGCGTGCCGATGCTAGCTTGCCGCACCGGCTATTTGATGCGACGATCAGCAAGCGCACCATCGAGGTTGGCCCTGGCTCTACCTACTTTCCACGCCACTCACGGACACTCAACCTCCTCGCTCGCAGGGCGATAGTCGTAGCGTCTGCCAACGCGCAGCTGAACTACGACCTGCTTGATCTCAACCCTGTCCCCCTGCAGTACACACATGCACGTCTCCAACAGATCTGGAACATGGCTGCCAATCAGGCGAAACATGAACGACTTGTTACAAGTCTTCTCCCTGCTGGGTCCCTCCCGGCGTCCAAACGGCTCGCTGTAGATATCAACAACGTCGAGCAGCTCGACGCCATGATCGTCGACAACAAACTGCAGCAAGGATACGAAACGCTGGTGGCCAACCTGGTCATTCACTGTGTTCCCTATGGCGCTTCCACAGCGGCAGAGCCGCAGGAAGACAGGGCCAGGATGAAGATGACGCGCCATCCTCACTGGGATGGCGCGTCTGATTGCCCCCGGCGGATCGCTTGTCGGATGTACAGTTCTGGGTCCCGCCTGCAAGCACTGGGCCCATCCGAGCACGTATTCGCTCGCCGCTGCCGTGCATGCCAGCGCAATGCTGCGCCGCATCGGCATCTTCGACAACGAGTTCGATTCTCTCGACTCTTTCCTCTGGGGCGCCAAAAGGGCGGGACTCGAGGTCCGCCTTGCAAACGTTACCGGCAATTTGCTCTCGTTCCTCCTCATCAAGCCTCGCACTGCTGTGGAGTAGATGGTTTATGGCTAAAATATCAGAAATAAACAATTTAGGAACGGCCAGAAGAGGACTAGGGACGACAGGACATGGCTGCTGTCGTCTGGTATGCTCCAGGCTAATGTCTTAATACTACTGTAAAGTAATACGATGATTATCTACTTCGCACATCCTTCGTCGCATGACGGGGTGTTGTGTGGTGTTGTGTTTCACAATATTTCCGCATAGGTAGCATCAAGATCATCGTTCCATTCTGGGGGCTGACCCACCAGGTTTTGCGAGCGCGCAATGTCGATGAACCTGGCCTCGTCCGGGCGCAAATGAGCAGCGTACTCATCCTCAGCGAAAAAGCATTGTAGGTCAGCGAGCGTGGTCAGCTCAAACATTAGGATTCCGTCCCAGCCGTCGGCCGTGCTCGGTGCTTCGAGTTTCTGCTGCGATGGGTGCGACGAGAAAAATCCGGCCATGTCGAGCCGCGGCTTGGCGTGTGTGTGGAACGTTACAGGAGAGGCGATGGAAGGGAGAGAGGCTGAGTGATGGGTCGAACTTTGACAGGTAAGACGTTGCCACTTACTTGCTCGCCTTTTCATCATGTTTGTCATTTTGATGCAAAGGAAGCTGCTGGGTTGGTTTGCCTCCATCCGCTGCTGCTGCAAGTGGCCCTCTGGTCCATACTGTCCAAGGAGCTTGGGAGGCCTACATCTGAGACCGCAACTGTATCGCTATCTAGGGGAGTAGAGACATGCGACATAGCCTTGAAGCAGAAAATAGAGGTGGTCGACCGCCAGACGGAGGGAGAGGAAGGGACAGAGGAAAGTAGAGAGGTGAGCGTGTTGCTGGGGGATTGAGCTGTATTGTGATGGCAGAAAACAGGATACGGTTGTTGAACAATGCAGAACAAAGGGCGCTATATCTCGAAGTGTTGTACACTTGCAAAGTTCAGGGGTGGCTCACGATGGTCGGCAATTAGATCAGAGGTGGAGCTTGGGAAAAGGGCGAAGAGAAAGGACACACATGCATGACGTAGGCCCGGCACGATACCATCGATTCTAGTCGAGTCAGGGGCAAAAGGAGCAGGTAACCAACTAGGATAGAGTGTGGACACTGGATGTTGTTGCGCTGCTCAACGAAGCGAAGCGAAAGGGAGGGAAAGCGATGAGGCCTCCAGCTAAAGCAGGTCAAGCGGGATGGTGACAGCGCCGCTGTCTCGAGTTCAATGTGAGCGGTTCTCGGGGGCCGAAAAGTCCCGGTCATGCGCGAGTTGAGACTCAATTGAAGCTCGCCCCATTCTCCCTCTTACACGCGAAGGTACACATACAATTGCCGTTCAAGCTTGGCCTCCCCGTTTGTAGTCTTTTCACCCACATAGCAATACTAGCCCAAAATTTGATAACCTCCCGTAAGGCGGCACGATAACATAAAAGTGAGGCGTGACATCGCGTAATTTACACTAATTATTCTCGGATCACAGAATATTCGCCGCGGCGATCGCAGACAGCTTCTAGAACGCCGGGATTCCGCTTTGGTTCTCCTATTCCGGCTGCTCTATTGCGGGTAATCGGAAGAATTCTCTTGCGCTTTACTTGCGCACAGAGCCACGATGCGCGTCTAAGTGGGGCAACGCAGGCGCGCTTTGAAATTGGACTAACCTAGTGAATCGGAATCTGCTGCGCCAATCACAGAACGGCACAAATGTCCAATACTGCGCGCAGCTATGCAATGAGGAGCCAAACGGTGGCGCGCGGAGGACACTTCTCATGTCCGCCAACTGAGTGGCTGTTCACAAGGCAGCAGCAGCCCGTTTCCCGTGAGAGCAAGTAAACTGGCTGTGCTCGGCTGTGCTTGGCTGTGCTGGGAATTCACTCGTCGATAGTGGCGAAAGCGTAAGCAGGGAGGGTCAAGCTTGGTGCGGAAGTACAAATGGCTTGGATCCAGAAGGCTACAGCTATAAGTGAACACGGTCATGGTACGTGGCTTTGGCGGGAGGATGGCTTGCGGTAATTTGCCGGATGGATGAACAAACAGGGCCGGTCTTTAGAGCCATGGGCCGATATGCCGTACAGCGCAAAGCAAAATAGAGCAGAGGGCCGAGGCAGGATAAGAGTACCAGCAGCCAATGGGAACAGCTGGTTCGGGGGGGCCCAAATTATACCAGTGTGGGCACTAAAGTTGAAAGTGGCAGGTCGATCCCGCCAGGCATGCTTTGCACAACACTTGCCTGGAGGATTCGAAGGTGGGGTATGCACAGTAAGGTGTGCGAAGGCATCGCCGTGTGCAGAGCCTGGTGGCGGCTCAGCACAAGTCTTGCTGCATACCGGACTTGTGTGTGAGAAAAAAGAACAGCATCGCCAACCTTGTTAGTTCCTGCGATCCTTTCGGCTGTGATTTCCCAGAGATAAACTGCAAGGAACGCTGCATCCTAATATACTAGGTATATAAGTTGAGCGGATGTGCAATCCGACGCGAATATTGAATGGAAAGAAAAGACCGAATGCCCCGAAGAAAAGGTATACATGCAGTACCGTTAGCGCAGGGCACGCTTGAAAGGCCGGATCTGCATGCAGGCTACCGTCGGCCTGATGCAGAGAGACAACCCCCGGTACGCCACCGTATGGCCTGGACATGAACCAGTAGACTTTAACCGAATGCCTTTCATAGCGCTGTGCAACACATCCCAACCAGCGGTCGACAGTTGCGGCCAGACACAAAGGCGCATCTCGCTGTTAGATCCGCCGATGTCCGATTCTGCGGAAAAAAGGAAGTCGGAACTTAAATAGCCCGAAGTCCGGAAATAGAAGGCCAAATGCGTTGTGCTGCCTGTATCATCAAGCGAAGATGTATCAATTGGGGAGTTTTCGCACCGCATAATAATGTCACTTAGTTGATGCGCATAACGTTGAAACTCAGTACATGCCGAGTATGCAATCCGTCCAGTGCAGTACTACGTCGCTGTCTTGCTCAGGAAGTCGGTCGTCTTTGTCGACGACAGCAAGTTCAGCATCAGAGCCGATTCCAGGTGCTTCAACACCACCACAGCGACGAGATCAACACCGCACATTACTGTCGAGTACTGTATAATGCAGGGCTACCGGGTCGTGCCTGGTGACTAGAGCACACACGGTCCGCTTGGCAGTTCAGTGTTCTGCAACGCAGGCTTCCCTTCGCGCCCCCATTGCCAACACCCTCCCACATCAAGACTGCGGTAATACACTCAGTCACACGCAACCTCCACCCATCGAGCCGCAACACGCAGGTGCTAGGCGCGCAATCATGTCTTCTCATTCCCGTAGCAATACCAACGGCGTCATCGATAACCACATCCACAACGCTCACATCAACCGCAAACGCAAGCGCAAACCAAATCGTCATACACGCTATGACTCGGCACAGGACTCCGTCTCCTCAGACTCATTGTCGCTAAGCTCTGTCGTGCCCTCTCCCACCGGCACAGCGGCTACTCACAACTGCGCCAACCCATCTTCCAGTGCATCGGCATCGGCATCTGGCCCCACCCCACATTCAACAGCCGCTGTCGCCGCTGCCCGCGCCACCGAGCCGGCTCCACGAGCCCTCAAGAGCTGCACCCAGTGTGGCCGGCGAAAGATCAGATGCGACAAGCAACGCCCTTGCTCTGCCTGCGTACAGAGGGGCGAGCCAGAGCTCTGCCGCTCTGGCACCTACAAACGGCTCAGGAGCGACAGGTACGTCTCAACCCATCCTCCCCTCACTCCTGGCCCCACCTCATGAAGAGGAGCCGCTCACTCCCTCCATGTCTTGTCATTTTTGTGCCATCGGTCCAGAAAGTCGTACGCCACCGCTCAAGATCTCAACGATCTTCAGCTCAAGGTGCAACGCCTCGAATCGGCCCTCGCATCCACACTCCATTCCCACGTACAGCTGTCTCCATCATCATCCAGACGTCTCCCGCCCGACTTGGATCGCGGGTATCACCCCAACCCATCGCTGGGGCCATGGGTTCCAGCTTCTGCCGCGTCCACCTTTTCAAGCGGAGGGCAGCAGCAGCAAGCACCAGGCTTCTCGGCCAATACGCTCGCCATCACAGACCCGCCTCTGCACCCAGAATATGCACATGCGCATATGGATCTGGATCAGCACGGCGCTATCCACTCTACCCCGGCGCACCTCGATCCTCACGATCTCGAGCTTTCCTCAACGCTCACACGCGCAGCACTCAAGGATTCCTGCTGGCACGCCACCGCAGCCGCCGCACACACCGAATCATTTGAATCCAGCACCGATCCCATCAGCGCCGCCTTTTTAGCTCGACTCTTGGTGCTTTTCCCCCGCCAGCACATTGCCGCAGCGCTGATCGATGCCTTCTTCTCGCTCCCGAACCGCCTTCTCATGTATGCCCTCGACCGCACCCGGATGCAACACTCCACCGACCAGCTCTACCACGATCTGCTCAACGGAAAAAGACCCAGCGTTTCTCCTGCCTTTATCGCTCTCCTCCTTGCCGTGTTTGCCACCGGTCTGCAGGCAGCAGATCCGGCTATACCTGCGCAACGAACCGCTTTGGAAGCTTGTGGCGGGACTCCGCAACGCTCGCAGACCGTTTCAAATTCCTTTCACGAGGATGTTCCCCACCAGGATGACTTACAGCGCTCGTTTTACAATGTCCGCGTCGCCGGTCTCACCGGTTTCCCCATCGGCGATGGTCCAGGTGGTCATGTGCGACTCAGCCTGCGCTTCACTATAAAGGCATGGCACGAGTCGTCTCTCAAAGCGCTCCATCTCGCCGACTTCCTCGCTCGCCCCAGTCTCACAGCGCTCTCTGCGCTCCACGTTATGGGCCTTGCATGTCTTGAGCCGACACAAGCAGCCAGGCGCGACTCGCTCGCCGCCGTGGGCTTTGTTCTGGCCAGGAGACTGCAGCTTCACCGACCCGTGGCTTGCCGACCACCCGCGTCTTACCGCCGTGATCCCTCCGGCGCCACGGCTGACACCTCTGCTGTGAGCGTTGACGCGGCAATCAAGAGGCAGCAGGGTAGCAGGCTCGTATGCTCCATGATGCTGCAGGATTGCCAGACGACGATGTCTCAACCGGACCAAGCAGGCTATCTCTCTTGGCCGCACAAAATCGAACTTGCGCTGCAGCCACTGCCTGATAATAGCACCGAAGCCGCATTTGCCCGAGTGATGGCGCGGTTCGCAACGCTATCGCAGCAGGTCTGCCGGGACGTGCTCGAGCACAGGTCCAGTGCGCCAGCCGATACCGTATCTCTCAGCTTGGCCATCCAGCTTTGCGGCGACATTGACAACTATCAGCAAAATCTTCCCGCCATCTACTCGCTCACCCACGCAGACGTCGCCTCCCCCGACGACCACGGCTCACACTCCGTGGGTGGAAATCAGCTCAACGGACACGGTACGGAAGCTGATGAGCGCTTATCCACCATCTCCAATGCGCAAGGTGCTGTGTCTTCGTCCCACATCCGTGTGCTTAGCGGTGGCGGTAGCCGCGGCACCACCACCAGCAGGGATAAGAGTCGATACAGCACCACTTGTGACACGGACGGATCTGCAGCCGACAACGTCAATAACCACAGCGCTGGCAACTGGGAGCAGGACCGCAAGGTGTTGCACTATCACCTTGCCTTTTTGCGTGTGAGCGTGCTAAGCCGCGTCACCACGTTGCACCAGAGGACATCCGACGATCGGTACCGGAGCGAACTTCACAGTGCGGCACTGCGCTGCCTCACCCTCGCCGCCAAGCTGTACGCCATCTGGCCTGCATTCCACCAGTTTGGCAATCACGGCTACGTACTTGTCAGCTGTGCGCTTGTACTTGACCTTGACCTTTACCTTGGTCTAATAGATGCATCAATGCGCGCTCGGGTCGTGAAGGCGCTTCGATGGACCTGTGCCCAACTTTCTTGCTTGCATGCGCAAGGCGTGCAGATTGGCGCAGTGGGCTGGCTGTTGAATCAGCTGCTGCAGCGCTCCCAGCAAGCGGACGCTGCTGACCCTTCAGAACGATGGGGTGCACCAAGCAGCGCTCGTCTTCAGCTACGCGACCTGCTTTCGCAACTCATCTCCTCAGGCTCCTATGGACGCCCCAGTTTGCCCGGCGGACCGGGCGACCGCTCCTGGTCACACTTTGTCGGTCCAGAGACGATGGAGCATCCTGGCTCTGTTACCCAGCACCCGACACTTTCTGAGCAACAGAGCGCGGACGGTAGGAGTGAGAGCGCCTTCCATGTGCTCCGTATCGAGCCGGACCAGACGGTTACGCTGCAACGTGCGAATCCGAGCGTCGAAGCTTCTGCGCATGCTCTTCCCCATATTGGCGCAGCCCAAGGTTGGCGGCCGCCTCCCGCGTCCACGACGGTGGCATCCCCGGCGATGCAGCCGCCATCGCAGGCTGGGAAGTCGGCATGGTACCCGTGCAACGCCCAAGCAGAACCTGCGCACCCCTCTTTGCTCAACATGTTGCCCCCCGATGCAGCCAAAACGAGTGCCGATGCTGCAAGCATGCCTACCGACCTGCGTTCTTTCCCCGCCTCGACACCACCCCCTTCGTCGTCCTCGTCATATGCACGCCACAAAACGAACTTGCCCAACGCTGGTTCGATTTCGGGCTTCAGCCACACAGACATTCAACCATATACCGCCCTGACTTCGATGCAGCCGCAGCAGACAACGCAGCAGGCTCAAGACGCTGCTCGAAGCAACCTGCCTCCACCATCTGCTGATGTTTACGACCCCGAGACGGCTGCCGTTCCCCAGTGGATATCGTCGCTGCTCGAAGCTGTGCTCAACGGCGTGGTATGAAGCCACTAAACCGATAAAAGCTTGCCGATGCGAGTCAAGGAGGTTAAGCAGTCATTGACAAGCTATAGCTGTCTCCTATTGTTGCTGTTGCTGCTCGTTGGCTGCGTCCATGAGATCTTTGATGCCTTTGTACGTGAGCATGAGCTGGGAAAAGCGAAGCGCGTTCCCCTTCTCGCCATTTTCGTAGTTGGCAGGCTTAGCCATGACTCGGATGGCATGATGGATGGAGCGGTTGCATCTGGTGCGTGTTGAAGGCTCGAGCGAGCCATCGGCTCGAGACCAGCTACAGGCAGCAGCGATGCCGAGCATCGCCGCTTCTCGGGACCGCCAGGAGCTTGGGCCTCCTGGCGCTGCGTGTGCCCCTAGACCTGGTACCCACACGACCGGAGCATCAGACTGGTCAGTCCCCTTCCCAACGGTGTCACGATCGCTACTCTTAACCATATCATATCAATGTGCATACTTACTTGTCGTTTGTTCATCGTCGCAATCCTAGACCCAGTGCTCTGCCGAACAGTTGCGCAAGACATCCATCACCTGCCACGGACGCGTACAACAGCGCGCGAACACTTACACCGGCAGAGGGAGCAATGCTGGCTATGGTACCGCTAACTGTCGCCTTCATCTTTCCCGTTGTTGGAGTACTGAAGAGGCTGGGCAAACTGCAGGAGCATGAGCTCAAGGAACAGGAGCAACACGTGCGGAAGAACATCGCTATCTGGGACCAGAGACACAGAGGTCGTATCCTTTGCAGTGGTCTCTGCTTGGCACTCGGAATCTACGATGTCGTTCGTCTGCTCAGCAGCTAGATCTGGCAGCAGCAACATCGTGGCAGTACGACGATGAGCCATGCAAATAACTGTTCTCTTTGTATTCTATCTTCGACTGATTAGGTGTGTGAGGTGATCAAGGCCGCTGGCCACGGCTTATATGCTAGGAGGCGGCAGCCTTCATTGCCTCGGCACCATCGAGCATGGTCTTGTGGCGATTGTGTGTGTAGGAGAGATAGGCGTTCCAGTTGAGGCTGACAAGGTTGACAAATAGGACACGGTTCTGTGGCGGAATGAGGGCCATGTTGATGGCAGAGGCAGGCGTGAAGACCATCACGCCCACACACCACGTGCGGAGCCAGGCACTTTCGAGGCGTGTGCGCACTTGCGCCAGGGAACCTCCCTCAAGGAGCGTGAGAGAGGTGAAGAAGATGGCTGGAAAGAAGGGACCTCCAATCAACTGATCCGCCGCAACTCGGGCCACTGTCTGGGCTGCCTTGTTCGGCAGCGTGATGCGTCCAATTAGCCGGAACCAATGATGCATCATTGGGGCGAATACTTGGTGCATTATTTGGCGTTTCAGCGTACCGTGTCATGGAGCACAAAGAGCACAGAGGGAAACTCACCGATACCGCCATGGATAGCGATGCGTGTGGTTCGAGAGTAGTCATGCTTAGACCACGGACGAGATTCAAAGGCATGTTGTGCAAGCGCATCGCCAGAAGCAAAGATGACTGCCGACGTAACGCACTTACGAGGCAGCGTACTCGACATTGCATCGAGCAACGAGCGGCTTGAGTTGCGCCAAGAGGACATGGAGACTCGGCTTGTTAGTCGACGGCCATGGCGACAGCAGCTATGCAGATCAGCAAGGATTACTCACAGGGACGCAGGCATGATTGCCCCCTAAGCGTACAGTGCAACACAAGTTGCGAGCTGGGTGGGCAGAAGAAGCGTCGAGACAAGAGATGGAAGTGGATTAAACAGGAATACAGATGTAGAGAATCATCTGAACGAGAGATTGGGAACACAAACAAGTTTTGGCGGAAGACGGCAAATCAGTCTGTGGGTTGAGGTGGGAGACCAGTTGCTGCAGCCTTTGCGGTAGAAGTGCCGCCAAGTCGTGTTCCTGTGTCGCGGGCCGAAATGCTCTAATCCATTGTGATTTCATGCGCTCGGGGGCCGACAAGATCCGCGATCACGCTAACGGCAAATATGGCGGCGCGCCCCTCTTTCAACACTGAACGGACAGCACAGTTCAGCATGGCAGATTCAAGTAGCAGTGCCGCATGCCGACCTGCGTGTAGGCTGGTTATTTCTGACAATCTTTCTCTGCCCGTGCAAGCACAGCCGCGCACTGTCTTTACTGCACTGCACCGTCGTTGTCAGACGGAAACCGATTTGCGAATGGCGCAGTTGGACAGGTTCAGTTAAAGATGCAACAACTGTTCGTACTGCTTTATCGGCCGATACGAGACTTGACACAACGCCCACTACCAACATCGCCACATGAACAACGATGAAAGACAAACTGCCGTTATCCGTAACTTCATCCTTTAGCGCTCAGGAAGAGACTCCCGACACCTGTATATACATGTATTGCTGCGATAGAGCGCTGAATGAGATCTATCGATTCCAAAAGAGCAGAGAGTGAGGAACGTACAGGAACCGTACGATACTGCTAGCCGAGTAACTTCAACTGGTTCCCTTCCGCTGTGCTGTCACACGGCGCCAGCTGATGAACTTGCAAAATCGAAAGGGTTCGCAGCAGATACGTTGAGAAACAGCGACTTGTACCATGCTAAGCTGCCCGTCGCGCAGCTGTCAAGAGCATGGCACAAAACGTCCGGTGGCAACTTCTACAAGCGCTCCGCTTGATATCCCGGCGGCAGACCAGAGTGCTTCGCTGCTGCCGCCCTCAAGCACTGTACAGCGCTCGACTGTATTCCGTTGGACCTTCTCCCTTGTTTGCGTTTGTTCTTTCTCCTTTTCTCAGGTTTTGGCTCTTAAGCAACTCCTTCTTCATTGATGCACTTCGTATGTCAAGCTTGAACCCCCTCTCGCTTCTTTGGCTTGCTTGCTCTAGAAGCAATATTCACTAATACCGAGCAAGGAAATAGACGCGAGCAGGAAACGCCCGAGTTACGAGATGCAAAACCGTCTAGAAACGAGCACGGCTCATGCTGCCATATAGCAGCGAAAGACACTCTGCCTCCATGGCAAGGGTACCAATGCCAACGATTTCGCCTCGCAGACATCTTCGATCCGACACAAGCTTCGAGACGCGTGCGAACTTGTCTTTGTCGATGCGCTCCATGCCTGCGAACCCTACCCTGGTGAGTTGATTGGTATTCTGACCGTACTCTCGTCTGCAAACGTCGACTGACCGGCTTGAACCGATCCTGCTCAGGCACCGACCAATTCTACATTGGCCCGTCCTATTCGTGGTACAACAGTTCCAGTATCGAGTCGCTTCTACGCGCAGAAAGCGAGGTGCGCTCACGGCCAGATTTGAATTTTATACAAAAAAATAATGGGAAATTATGCATCGACCCCCCCTTTTTGCTAACATGACGCCCCTACCTCGGCTCTTGCCAGAACCCAATGCCCTGCTCGTGCATGTGATGCTTCTCTTGTTCACACCTGTTGTGCCAATGTTGTGCTGAAGGAGGGTCGCATGAGCTAGGAAAGAGTTACAGCATTGTCAGAAGACGATTCTTTTGAAGCCAACAGCCTTCCAAAGCATGTCGCATGAGCAGTTGCTGATGGATGAGAAAGCTGAAGCTCCTCATCTGCACGACTTCAATCGGGAGATGTGAATTTGAAGTTTCAGCATGCAAATCGGGAAAGTGGGGTTGTGTTAGTGAAAAGGGGGGGTCGATGCATAATCTCCAAAATAATAACTTTGATTTTGTTCTTTATTTTCTATTGATTTTTTGACCGCTGCGCTTGGCTGAGGAATAGGCCGTACCATCACCGCGTGACACGGGTTACAGCGCCAAAGGCTGGCATTGATTAGCTGGCTTGTCACTCACCGGGAGATACTGGTGGGACCGAAACCGCTTCTGCTCCACGCACAGCCGCACATGATGGTTTGTTCCCATGTTGCCAAACTGCAGTCCAGCAGCGAGTGACGTGACCACCGCCTCAAGCCCAAGTTGCGGGAGGGAGGCGGAAAAGAAGCATGGGGCCATGATGCTATTTGAGACTAGACTCGTCTTGTTTCCTTTATATTGGCTGCCTTCTAGTCCAAGGACGTTGTATGTCCCCCAAGGTGTTGACTTGCTCTGCTCCAAACGCTTTCGGGCTCATGACGATCAAAACACCATCGTATACTCTTGGATCGCAGCAGCTCGGACCATTCGGGCTGGGGCTAAGCCAGTATTCTCCCTGGGCAGCGCTCTACAAGCGCGTGCCGTCAGACGAGGAGGACGGGGAGAACATACGCACCATCACTGCGGCAATCGATCAAGGTGTTCGGCTTCTCGACAGCGCTACGTATTACGGTCATGATCACCACGGCCTCAAGCTGCTTGCCAAGGTGATCAAACAGGTTGGCAGGGATAAGCTGATCCTATCCGTCAAGTTTGGTGTAAGTATGGCATGCATCTTCTCTTTCCCTTCTCTTTCCCTTCTCTTTCCCTTCTCTTTCCCTTCTCTTTCCCTTCTCTTTCCCTTCTCTTTCCCTTCTCTTTCCCTTCTCTTTCCCTTCTCTTTCCCTTCTCTTTCCCTTCTCTTTCCCTTCTCTTTCCCTTCTCTTTCCCTTCTCTTTCCCTTCTCTTTTCCCCTCTGTTTGCGCATCTCTGAAATGCTCTGACTGCTGACGGCCGGCTTGGACGAATGCTTGGCAGGGTAAGGTGACCGAAAGGGGCATGGAGCACCATCTCGGCCGCAAGGATGTACGGCGGGAGATCGAAACCACCCTGTCGGTGCTGGGGGTTGACTACGTGGATATCTTTGTGCCTGCACGGGTGACGCCGGAGACACCGATTGAGGAAACGATGGGCGAACTCAAGGCACTGGTGGAAGAAGGCAAGGTCAAGGCCATTGGACTGTCTGAGGCGTCTGCGACAAGCATCTCCCGCGCTTCGGCGGTACACCAGATCGCATGTCTGCAAACCGAGTACGGACCGATGGAGACAAGTGCGGAGCATAACGGCGTGTTGGAAGCCTGTCGCAGGCACAAGATTCTCGTATTGGCGTACGGCGTGGTGCAGCATGGATTCCTCTCCTCGAAAGGCCTGCGACCGTGGCACGAATTCCGGGACGCGACGTCACGCGCGTTCTATCCACGCTTCCACAAGGAGAACTACGAACACAATCAGGCGCTGCTGCGGTTGCTGTCGTCCTTCATCCAGGAAAGAAATCTCGACGCGTCGATTTCGGCACTGGCGGTGGCATGGGTTATCCACCGCGGGCTTGTGGCCCGTGGCAACGCCGGGAACAAGGACAAGGACGAGGAGAGAGGGGCAGCCATCATGCCGCTTCTGGGCATGCGTAGCCTGGAGTCTCTCTCTGACAACATCCGAGCGGCGCACTTTGCGACAAACATGAGCTCGCAAGACGCAGAAGCACTCGAGTTGATGCTGCGTGGATTTGAGATACACGGCGAGAGGTACCCACCGCATGTGATGGAGGGCGTCAATGGCTAGCGGCGGTCTTCACGCATCGCTTCTCCTTTTTCGCCTTAGCCACATGGTCTAGTCGACGGTGGTCTAAATGAGCAACATCATATAGCGAGATTTCGAGCGATGCTGAACTGGATTCGTCTCCCGCTTCGGTTCGAGACGGTGGTAGTTAGTCAAGGTGTCGTTTCGAGTGCACCCTGACTAACTGAGCTCCCTTACGGGCTTAACGATCACTGGAAAACAGATGTGGGCATGATATCACGAGGATTCACATAAGTTTTTAGACATGTACATCCACCACGCGGAGGAAAGGAGACGCGAAAGCAGATGGGCGGCAACAAATTGCAACGACTGTGCGAGATAGTTAGGGGCCAACTACTTGGCATCTTCGAGCGGCCTGGGGTGATAGCCACCTTTCACGTCGTCGATCCTGTATTTGTGAATACCTCTGAACCTACATTCGGATTACCTACCCACTGACGAGGTGGCTTTCACTTGACCACCGGGATTAGCAGATAGCTTTGGTACCGACCTCCGGAGTACACGGTATGTTTCCCTCGATTGTTCGATGCATGGTGACCAGCAGCAAAAACCCCGGGTTTATAGCGATGAATGTCGGTTCCTTGGATGATCAACCGCAGGGTTTCTCCTTGTTCAAACCGTGTGCTGGCGGGCCAGATCTCGATATCTAACTGTACGGGAGCGCCTGGTTGCAACGGCTGAATGACCCGATGAGTATGCACTGGCTGGAAGTCGGTTGAGCGGGCTTCATCCAGTTCGCGATGGGATGCCCGGAGCCAGCCTAAGGCGGCGATACCGTCATCAAAAGTAGCGAAGAAGGGGAAGGTGACAGCGCTGCCGTGCTTATCTACCTTTTGCAGGCCCACATAGACATCTGCATCGGTTGCGGTATCGGCAGAAAGCCAGAGTCGCAATTTGGAATGCCCGGTGAGTTCAGTGCGGGTTTCGAAGCGGTAATCGAAGTACAGACGATCCGCATTGGTTGACACGTAGGACCGGGTAGACTCAGCAGCTACATCGGTTTGGTCCAAGATGCAATCAGAACCGTCGAGGTAGAGCTTTTGATATTCGGTCCGGGCAAGCGGCCACTCGTGTTCGACGCGGATCTCCCCTTGGTAGAAGCTGTCTCGCACCTCGATTTGCACCTGCGGCCAGCTGCTCACTTCATTGTCGATGTCTTTCAGATAGCGGTCGAGAAAGGCCATTTGCTTGCGGACGCTTTCTTCTTTGTAGAAGTACTGCCATTTCTTGCGACCGTGTACCTCGAGGAATTTTTCCTTAGATCCGATTCGCTTGAACGCTTCGAGTGTGCCTCGAGTATGGAGAGCGTGGTCTGTCCAACTGGCTACTATATAAGCGGGAACCTGGATAGCTTCCAAATTCGGCAGCTTGGCCTGCCAATAATCATCGAGGGTCGGGTGTTCTGCCATCGCACTCACAAGGTCCTCTACATGGCCCTGGGAGAAACTGACGCAGGACTGCCACATGTCGGCGAACTGTGTGTTTGGAATTCCGCCGTGGAAGAAGAATTCTCGATATACGTCGGTGACGCCTTCCCACGGTATGATTGCATTCAGATGCGGGGGCTGCTCAGCAGCGGCCCCCCATTGGCTGATGGCGAGGTAGGATACACCGAGAAGGCCGACCTTGCCAGTGCACCACGGCTGGGCAGCTGCCCATTCAATTACGTCGAACTCGTCCTCTGCCTCGGTTTTAGAAAAGAAAGTGGCGACACCACCACTGGCCCAAGTGCCCCGTACATCTGGGTAAAGCAGCGCATATCCGGACTTGCACCAAACGAGCGGGTCAGCCGCCTCGAATGGTGTGAATTCAGACACTGAGCCGGGTAGTACTTCCGAGCCTGGGAAATAATCCCAGCTAAGATTAGCATGTTTGCCATAAGGGGCCCAACCGAGCACACATGGGACAGAATTGGCATCCTCTGGGCGATACACATCTGCATAAATGACCGTCCCGTCGCGAAGTTCAATGGCGACGTCTTGTTCGAAGATGATGTTGTCGGCAATCTTCTTGACTTGTCGGTTCAGGCCAGGATACCCGCCTTGTGAAAGCGGGACACCGATGCGCGAGTGAGGAGGTTGCCCAGACGCCATTTCTTGAGGCTGATTCGTATAGCGGTATCAGTAGGGACACAGTGGGGTAGACGGGGAGGACATATCAAAAGCGAAGGAGAGGCGCAGCTCATGTGTTGCTTTGATGCTAATAAATAGAGGCTGGAGGGTCGTGAGCTGCTTGCTGGAGTCATAAGGCGGGCGGCGGAGCGGGTGGTGACTCGGGCAATGAGGGATAGGCGTGGGTGGCCGCTGTACGGCACCAAGGAAGAAAGTGTATGTGGGCTGTTGGAGAGGCGCAAGCGGGATCGTCACATTTCCCCGCCTTTACGGCTGCTCGGCGCGGGTAGTCGGCGCAAAACCGGATGGAAAGCTGCGCTTGAGCCCGTTCAGTTACAGCAGAGGAAGGGGCAGTTGCGTGCCTATTTGCGCATACCCCACGTGCGAGAGCAGCTCTCAACCGGCTTACACTTGTGAGCCCCTCCCTCTGCCTAGTTTGCCATGTCCTTACGTCCGAGCCCGACCCGGTGAAGCACCTCCCGGATGATCTCGCTGTCTGGTCGTTCATGTTTGACTACTTTCCTCCCAATCTGCCTTTGAGGAGCTTGGCTTGCTTGCAGGCTAAAGTAGATAGGAAGCAGCGCCTGCTTGCCATGTCCACGTAGGTCTGGCGAGCCCGGCTGAAACAGCAGGGGTAATGTGTTTTCTCAGAGTCGCAACCTCAGCCGCAGGGCAGACATCGACGATGTGCTGGCGCGCTGAAAGGGTTAGCTGCGACGCGCCCGTCCGCCACCATCGTCTGGTCCGTCGTGCATCTCTTGGCGTCCCGCAGCATGGTGTATGGCGAGTGACAGAGCTGCTTCGAGCACATGACCGACTTTTGCGTGCTGATCTGTGCGCGATGCATCACGCCATCCACTCAACCTCCATCCCAAGTCCCCCGATTTGTTACCCGATCTCTTTCCCCTCACCCGACCCCACCTTTTTTGGCTGCATCGCTTATACAATGTTACGTAAATGTTTTCTCATCTTCTCGGCCGGCTTTTGCGTGGTCGTGTGATGCACCAAGTGCATAGATCTTACTTTACCTGGAGTCATTTCGGGAGGATTAGGGTAGGCCATCACCATGACCGTCGCCATCATCATCGCCATCCCAGATGGCTATTGACAAGTCCACTTGTTAGATAATAGAAAAAGCTGGAGCAGCACAAGCAAGCAAGATCCATACCGAGCCCAAGGCTCTCGCAGCATATCAGCATCCCAATCCCACGTTCAGTTCGGCCATCCGTTCAAGGAACAGAGAAACTGACTGCACAACCTGCGATAAATGGCCATCTGTACTTGGTAGGTAACTATGAGCTACTTTTGTCTGTCTTCCCAGGGCTTCTGCCTGGAAGGCACCATGTCGCTTGGTGTGTTTTGAACACAGTGGCTTGGGGTACTTAGCCTTGTAGTTGTCATTGCGCCTCTGTACCTCATCGCTTGGCGAGCCTTTTTCCGTCCGGTTTGGCCGCTGTTGATCATGGTAGGTGCGACACAGCAGCGCAAGCAGCTCGATTGTCTCGTTTCGTCTCCTTCTTTGTGTGGGTTTGGCTCCTGACGCATGTAGCCGTGTCTTGCACTGCAAGCTGCGGAAGGAAAGAACGTGGAATGTTGACACGAGCGGCTCAGACTAGACTGCTTTGTCGAAGGACGATCGAGCAAGTTCTTTCGAGATGGTTCAATATCGGTAGTAAATAGCCAGCCCACCCATTCGAGGTCGGCGACGGAAGCTTCGGTCTCGTCCTCATATCTCTTCTCCAGCGCCGCTATAGCTCTCATCATGTCAACCTCGACCATCTTGCACTCGTTCCAAGGCGAGAGGTAGATTGCTTACATTTTGAAAAGCGACCCACATCAGCAGCGGTTGCTTCCATCCCAGCCAGGACAAAGTTCGGTCTCCCGCTGCAGAGGCAAAGGTTATCCTCTACTGTGAGACTGTCACAGCCGGTCATGGCTCAACAAGCTTTTGCCCAAGTGGCTAGGCCCTCTGGCTGCAACACAGTATCCAAAAAGCCCATGGTTTGTCAGCCCCACTCCCCCACCCTCCATGGCGGGTGCTCACATCGGGAAGGCGACTCGTTGCCCTATCCCTGCCATGGTGGGCCGGCTCGCAGTCCGGCCCTGGACACCGCGGTTGGCACGGCCATCGATTGCAGCCTACAAGGAATCATGCGCCCGATCACGGTCACACCATACCCTTTCCTCGGCTGAAATGGCACCTACCCAGTCGACAATAATCATTCCCGGTACTTGCGACAGGATCAGCACGGCAGCTGATTTGCATGCCAGCGGCTCTTGTACTTCTGCTTCGACTTCTTCTGCACAGCCTGCTCATATGCCCGAGTTGCTTCGCGGCCAACGTTTTGGCTCCCACAACCAGTGCGTTCCGTCTCTTAGCGCAAGCGCAAGTCTCTCCACCCACCACGTACCGCGTCGTCTCTGTCGGGGCTCGAGCGAGAACGCACAAGGCGTCAGACCACGTTCGAAGCATATTGGATGGCGGTGTTGGCAGCTTGAAGCCCATGTCCTGTCGTTCGCTGGCCAATCTGGTTGCGGAACGCTTCTTCTAGAATGCTGACGCCTCCTTGCCTGGAAACACTTTGCATCGCGATGCCACTCATCATCCATCATCGGGTCACCAACACGCGCATGCTTACATCCATCATCTCTACGGTGATCACAAGAAGACCGCACATAGCAACTTGTGCTTCGTGCTAGTAGGCCGACTGTGCTGGATGGCTCAACAGGAAAGATGGCGAAGCGCATAGGATGTAAGAGCAGCAGATAGACACCAGAGAGAAACTTGGAACATGCGATATCGCAAAAGAAACTTGATGCATGCGAGGACGATGCACCTACAGATCGTGCGGGGCACCTCGATTAACAGATCGTTGCCGGACTCTAACTCACTCGTGGTCCCAGCATTGGCACCACACTCGCATGTTCACAGCTTGTTGCCAAGCGCCGGCTTTCGACATGCTTGTTATCTACCAGCATTGCGGCGTGACCGAGTATAAAATCTTGTTGCAGTCCCTACTATCATTCTATCGAGCGTACCTGGACCACGCCGAGAGGAAGGGATATGCAAGCCAAGCAAGCCCGCAAAAGGGGCAGGCGGCAGGGCCAAACAGCGGCAGGCTGAAACGTATATGCGCCCAAAGAAAGACAGCTTTCCCAGCTAGGCGACAAAGTCTTGTTCCCTGCGGCACAGCCATACATCACCACAAGTTGGTTGGCAGTTCGCTCTGATAGGTCCACCCGTCATATAAATAATATCTCAGAAAAACAAAAACAAACAAAAATGCAGAAAAAACATAAAAAAACACAAAAAACCTTGGGGAAGCGTCGCGTTGCGTCGCTGCCAGTTCCAGCATGGTTCCTCTGACAAGACGTGACGTCAGTCCACTCTTGAAACCTGTCGTCACACTCTATCCAATTTGCTTGTGTGGGTCAATCTCCAGCATAGGCCCAGGGAAATGGCAAGGTAACGTCGAGCTAAGAGACTTTGCAATGTTGCCCACTACTCATCGCCCATCGCCCATTACCCTTTGCCCGTCGCCGATCTCAATGTGAATGACTGGCTGCGCCATTAGATGTCGCCACAGGTTAGCTTGTACGGCCGTTGCTCTTCAGGCTTGTGACTGTTTCCATCATGCTTACGTTGCACGAAACTACCCTTTTTGCACTGTAGCCAACCGTTTCCTTTTGCCTCTTTGCCCACACATTAGCAATCTGTACGTATTTGACGAGTATCGCCGTCGCGGTCCTCATTCCCATCCAACCATAGCTCTGACCGCCGTCCTGCTTGGGTTGCCTTTTTCGCATGTCCATCATCCCCAACTTGCCTGACCTGTCCACGCGTCACGCCCTAGCATCAGTGCTTCATCAGGGTAAGTCAGAGCAAACTTGCCCCGGATCACGCCGCCGACAGCATCCTCCATTGCGGCATCGTTTACCCGTCTGGTGGCTCAACATGCGAATGTAGCAATATGCTCCTCACTATGAATGAATGATCACGCAACCCAGCCAGAAACGTGCCGTGCCTGCTTACCCGTCGGATGCCTGCAGGAAGCGTGTCGAATGCAGAGACCAGCGGCCTCAACTTGGTGCAGTCAGTTCGTTGGAATGGTTTACGCAAAGAGGAGTTGAGCTATTGTACAAGTTTTCGAAGGTCTTCTGCGGTCGTGAAATGTATCTTGGTGGATTTAGCATGCTAGGATTGGGCGACAGCATCGCCATGCCGCTCGCCTTGTCGGTCAGCCGGTTCTTGGTCCTGCTGCGGCCTTTTGTGTGGGCGCCTGGTGTCACGGTGGCAGAAGCGGCTGTACTGGAAATCGATCACCAGGAAGCTTCTGCGTTCTCGCGACCAGACCAGATTGCGCCTTGCCAGGTCGCCGTGGATGACGCCGTGCTGGAGGAGGAGCTGGCTCTTTGCGTGCAGCACGCAGTCCAGGTCTGGGAGTGCCTTGCGGGTGTCGTCTCGGACCCGCTCTCCCATCCCGGCGTAGTCCATGCTCTTGCCGCAGTAGGAGAGCAGCAAGAAGGCGTCGCACGGCAGTGTCTCTGGCTCGCGGTCCCACCCGGTCGGGTCTGCCAAGTACGGGTAAGGGACGCCGCCGGCGACGTGCTGCGTCTCGACGACCCCGAAGCAGACGGGCACGTCTTTCCCTTCGAGCAGCGGCATGCCTTGTGCGTCCTTGAAGCTGGCTAGGTGGGCATAGACCTTGGCCTCGTGGTGCAGCTGGCTTGCACGCGCACCGTTGACGCCCTTGGCCGCCAAGACATACCCATGGCTCTCGTGGATGAAGCGGTAAAGCTGTGCAATACTGCCACAGGCGCCGAGGATTGGCTCCATCGAAGCCATGATTCTGGTCTCGTGCAGCTCCTGCTCCATGTCCTGCACAAGCTGCTCGAGCGCCAAGCTGTGTCTTGGCGCATGTGGAAAGGTGTCAGGCCACTCGTCCACGCAGGTACATTGCACTTTTCCCCTAGGCTCACCGCAGCCCAGACCAGGGTGCGCCTGCTGCTGGCCCGGGTAGCATGGATGCACGTGGAGCAGGTAGTTGGGACAGTTGGTATCCATCTCCAGGCCGTACTTGAGGCCGAGGAGGCACTTGATAGAGCACCAACGGTTGGACAAAAGGCATCCTCGGCCCGGAAATTGCTCCTTCTCCTTCGGCTCTTGAAAGTCCGTCTCGGCCTGAACAACGGCGACGTCGCAGAAAGGCAGCATGGGCTCGAGCGGTGCTGCCCAGTCTTGGCGGCCTGAACTCTGCGGGTTGCCGCGCGACTCGCTGCAGTTGTGCCCGTTGGGCGAAGCGGCTGTCCAGAAGCCGTCTCGACCAGGGCTGCTGCTAGATTCTGTGCCAGACCCGGCTGAAAAGCGATGAATACTGCCATCGGTGTTGCAAGTAGTGTGGCTGTACGAATCAGAGTCGACAGACCACGAGCTGTCGCAATCACTCGGCCAGCCCGAGTCCAAGCTCGGATCCCAGTGGAAGTCGCTGAGGGCAACTCGAATGATGAAATCGCCTCGGTCCTGATGTCCTTGCCCCCCTCGCTGTTGTTGTTGGTGGCAAGCAGGAGATCGCGAAGCAGCAGGGGTGCTTGTCCGCTGGTTGGCAGGCGCAGAGGCAAAGCTGCTGATAATGTGATCATCGTGGAAGCTGGGATCTCTTGCTCGGCCGTCTCTGCTGGCATCGGATTCGCTAGATGAGCTGGTGCTGGTGTCGTTTTCCCTGAGCTCGGCCATGGTACTGGTTGCTTGACAGGCCTGTTGGATCCAAGCTTGCCGCTCGGCATTGCTTACATGAAGCGTGGACGACATGCTACGAAGCAGAAAGACAACGATGTGCATCAACAGCGACGAGGCAGGAGGCGCATCGGCTTGTCGAGGCACAACATAGTACTGGAACGTGTCGTATCGTTGCCCCTCAAAGTCAATATAAAAGAGGATGGTGACGTCGCTGCTTGTGAGAATGCTGCAGGGACAGCCACCCAGCACTGCATACTCGAATGTCTGGCTGATGCTGGAGAGCAGGTTGTGTTGACTCTCGGTGGTGCCGTTGTGCAACAACTTGACTATGTCAAGCTCGAGCTGCTGTGTCTGATCTGCCGCGGCAGCTGGGGTTGCCAGGAGCGTCGGCACCATGCTCCTTTTCAGCACGGTGGAGGATTTAAACTCGCTCACTGCCAGCAAGCTGAGGGATCCATCGTTGAGGCTGCATGGAGCGACAAAGTCGCCATCGGCCTGTTTCTGTCGGTCGCTGGACTGGCGGAAGAAGCTAGCCGGGTAGGCAATGACGGGCGGAGAAGAGAAGCGAGGCCGGAGATACTGGCCGCTTGACAAAGGTTGGTGAGGACGAGGGCCCCACGGCAAGCTACGGGGGCGGACTGGCATATACTCGAGTGACCTTTCTGCGGCGCTTGTAAAGTCCAGCTCGGGGAAGAGGCTCTGGAGCCTTTCGAAGAGAAGTGCCGCTTGTCCGGTCCCGCTTTGCGCCACCGCTCTGCGTCGAAAAAGTTCCTGCAGGACGGTAATGGCGTCGGGGAAGACCAGCAGCTCAAAGACCCTTCTGCTCTCGAGTTCGTTATGCTCGCTGTTGCGCTGCTGGAGGGTTTGCAGGATTCGGTCCCAGTCTCGACTCGGGGGCAGCCAGGCACTGTCGCCAAGGATGCTAGCTATGAGGGGCGCTGCCTCAACAAGCAGATGCGCCATGGTCTGGTCGTAAGAGAGCTTCTTGGGGAGCTTCTTTTTGCCGTCCATATTTGCGCTGCTTTTGGTGAAGTCGATGTGCTGCGCTTGACTCTCGAGACGGGCACTAATGAAGCCGTCGATCATGGAAGCTAGCCACGGAAACGTGGAACCTTGCGACCCGCTCTGAGCCCGGTCGGCATGATGGTGCTGCATTTCGACCTCTCTCCCGCTTCGGTCCTGCTGTCTTTGCCTTCGCTCGGCTTGTTCCTGAGCTTGGCGCTCTTTGCGGAACTTGGCCATCACAGCCTGCATAGCGTCGGGATGCTCACTGATATTCTCGAGCAGATGCATAAGTTCCTCCTCCGACTCGGTCTCTTCAGGCGCCAGTTCTGCGTCCGAGCTTAGAGCCAAGCCGTCTTGGGCTCGACTGTTGACGTCAAGAGAGCGTTGTCGTGCTTGATCCTCTTGGGCCGCAGTAAAACCCGATGTTATGACGGTTCTGTTGTTGCTACCCAAATCAGGCTGTTGACCTTGGCAGTGACTAAGAGAGGCGTCCAAGCGATTCGAGACGACGAGGCTTGGTTCGGCTGCCAGTGCAGAAAGGGTACTTGGCGCAGTGGGGAGAGAGAGGTCCACGCCACGTTCCGACCCAGAAGCCTCCAAGGCAGCGTTGAGGCGGATGGCTTCAGCAGGTTGGGACTTGCGACAGCTGCGAGGCATCTTGGAAGTCAGCCAAGCAGATTCAGTGTACGGACATTGTGGCGAACCAGCAAGCTGCGGCTTTGACGCACGAATCATATATACGGCTGACTGCATCGTGTCTTTGCACAGGGCGCGGAGGTGTAGCCTAGCGGTGCGGAATGGACGCCAAGTGAAACTTAAAGGTAGCACGGGTGAGGAGGTGTGCTACAAGAGAAAGGGCCATGCCCATGCGCTACGTGCCGAGGCGGCGGGACAAAGAGACAAGGTGAGATGGAGAGAAAGAGAGAAGAAAGGAGAAAGACAAGGACTTCATATACCTTAATGGTGGGTACGCCTTGCGCCTGCGGAAGCTAACTGAAACTGTATGCACTCCAGGCTCACTGCACGGTGGACAAGGTCGCCTCACACAGTGTTGGCCGATGGCTGATTCGCTGGCTGCTGTGGCCGAACACGGAGGAGGGATGGCGAATCGCTGCGACAGTTTTCCGCTTTTGGCCGATGCGCAGCGACACTGCACCGATATGCTTTCCTTTAGCTCTAGCTCCTCATCACTCCCACGCTTGTCCAGATAGTGATGCGTGGAAGGGAGACAAGCGCACTGTCGCTGATCAGAGCCAGAACAAGCTTTCCATCCGCCTGCAGCTGCCATGCTCGCAGTTCTCCTCATGCATTCACCTGCTACTCTCTCAATCGCACCAAGGGGGAAAGGAATGCCCGTCTACCGTTGCTGCCAATCCACGGTCCAGAAGAATCTTGCAGCGTCAACAGGGCAACATCTTGGCCGCTGTGTACGGCCTCTTCACATACAGTGCGCTCAGCCTCCGTCATGCCTGCGATAGCTGCTCATGGCCGCCGGACCCGCGCCAGCTCCGCAGGGCTACAGTCTCCGGCCGGCCTGCAGTCACTTGCCGGCGCAAGACACAGCCAAACGCGGACGGGGCCAATGAGGTCTACTTGCAGATACTTCTTGAACAGCAAGCAAGGGGCGCACGTATCTAGCATACGAGCCGCTAAACTCCAAGCTCGCCATGCATCTCAAACGATGTGGGCTACAGCTACCTTTATGGCTTTCGACTGACAGCCTCGGGTCTAAAAGCAAGCGCCCCGCTCCTGCCGCTTCTCACCATCGATTCCAGCGTGCAGGTACAGGGCAAAGCGGCTTGGCCACCGGACCCGCCTCGCCGAGCCTGCTGATCTTCATCGTCGTGCCGCAGCGGGGCGTTTGCAAGCGCACGCAACCCACGAGGACGTTGTTACCTTTCGACAACATCCTGCTACTTGCTCTCACAGCCTCATGCCAACCGCTGCCTCAGCCCCCGCGATCGCCGTTGTGGTAGAATGGCAGCCCGGACAAGCCAGACCCACGCCCGCACTGTTCCTGATACCCAAGATCGTAGCGTGACGAAGAAATGCACTTGATAGCGTGGTATCTGCGCTGCCGAAGCGGGGGGTGCCCGCGGGAATGGCATCCGTCTCAGCTGGCCACAAACCTAAGCCGAGCTAGGCTAGGCGCACGACCTTTGCCAGCGCTACGCCGCCGCGGGCCTGCTGGTGTGCACACCGCACACTGCGCACGACCTGACATGAGTCGGGTCTCGTTGCGGGCGATAGCGCCAGCCGCGGGCGCTTGCTTCGGTTCGGCGGACTGCCACCAGAGGGAGGAGCGGCGTCAACAGCATGCGCCTTCCCGGCCATGCCTCGTCTTGACTATCGTGCAAGGGCTAGCAGCAGTGAGCCGGCCAGGCGTGCTCGGGTTCGGGGCGGTGCCAGTTTATCGTCCAGCTGGCAGAGCGAGAACACGCCGGCTGACGCCAACGGCGATGAACGTGAGCCAAGTGGCAATCAACCAGCAAGGGCCATCGGATACGGGAGAGGCGCTGACCCGCTATGCATGCATCTAGCATCCACGATCGGGCGCCGTGCACCACCGCTCTGTACGGCGAACTTTCTGCGCAACGCTAGCATACGTAGACACATATACAGGCGGAACGGGACGGGGTGTGCTGCCGCTTTAAGTGCCTAACGGAGCACGCATGCGGATGAAGCGGCTCGCAAATGTCTGCAGAAAGCAGGGCGACGGCGAGAAGACGGCGCAAAGACGAGGATGGCGGGCACAACAAGGTCGACGGCGGGGCGAGTTGTGGGGGAATGCGAAGGCGGGCTGGAGGTGCAGCGCATCGAAGCGCCGTAACGTGGCTCCCGTACCCCCGAGGCAGTGCGCCTTGGCCCTGGAGAAACCTGTTCAGGCCGTCGTTTGGCGCGTTGCGGGCGCGTCCGGAGGATGGCGGCCTGGACGGTAGTATTGCATGCGACGACGTCGGGTCAGATGGACAGCCTGGGTTCACGGCAGTGAGAGCTGAACAGATCCGGCCAAGTGGAACCACCGACACTGGCGCTGCGGAGGACCTTCTCCACCGGCTCATAGTGCTGGCAAGAGGTCACCGCCAAAACCTTTGATGCAGGCACGCGGAGGCGAGAAGGCGATGCCTTCCAAGAGAGTCGCTCTCGACCGTGGTCTGCCGCAAGATTCGGCCTGGGCCGGGGCGGCGACGGCGTCGACTCGGTCTGCGCAGTGATGGAGAGCCCGGTGTTTGTCGTCTCAGCAAGCTCACAGGCTCACTAACCACCGTACCCACGCTGCAGCCTAGAGCTGACACCGAAAGGCAGACGGACGACTCGGTGCGCGTCCAGGCCGGCAACGCCACCAGCATCCTTGACGGCCTGCCGGTGGGAAGGACGAAGTGGGCGGCGACAGGCATGACGGCAAGCTCGGCCGACATTACATGGTGTTTGGCAGCGGACCCGCCCGTCTTCCCGACGACAGAGTCGCCAAGCTGGCATGGAGCATAGTCTTCGCCGCGGACCCCATAGCCCTGCATTGCCGTTAGGGTGGGGGCCCATCCTGAATGGGACATTGTTGAGATTTGTTGGCTTGCTGAACTTCTTGCGACTGGTCTGTCGCTTGGTGGCGCAAAGGGCGGTCCATAGTAACGGTTCCTTTTGACTTCTCCCTCGCTATATGCCACCGAACAGATGGGTATCCCTTCTTCGTCGCTCCGT
>JALBYF010000049.1:0-117200 GCA_023212725.1 Tranzscheliella williamsii | reverse complement strand
GGTCCATAGTAACGGTTCCTTTTGACTTCTCCCTCGCTATATGCCACCGAACAGATGGGTATCCCTTCTTCGTCGCTCCGTTGTCTTATCCGTCCATAGTAACGGTTCCTTTTGACTTCTCCCTCGCTATATGCCACCGAACAGATGGGTATCCCTTCTTCGTCGCTCCGTTGTCTTATCTGGACAGGCAGGCCTGGACGCCAGCAGCGAGCAACTCGCGAACAAGACCAGCCAGCTTCCGGACGCTCTACTTGTTCATCTACGCTTTTGCCCGCAGAGGAGCTGTGCTGCGGCTTTGAGTTCCTTGGAACACTATCCGCTTTTCCAGCAGGATGTGCCACTTGCAACTTTGCCAACTGACATAGTCTGACAGAGTCCAGCTTTCAGAGGTAGACGTTAGCCCATGAGCAAGCCGAGCAAGTTCGCCGGCTTCAGGCCGGGCTTATTGCTCCATTTCTATGGCGGATGCTGGTAGCTCATGTCTACGGGCAGCTCGAATTCACCAGGGAGCACACTGTCCAGCAATGACAAGCGTCTTGACCTAGTCGCTGATGGAGACGGGCGGCATCTGGTCTCGCAATGCTGTGCATGGCCTGGGCAAGCTTGCGTTCGGGTCGAGGTATGTCAACGGCCGGACGAGGGCAAGACGATGCCAGCAAGTCAGACGTAAGTGTGACAAGCACTAACTCAAAGAATACTTAGCATTCGAGCCTAGCATTTCCGCTTTCATCCCAGCTCAAACACTAATGTTGGACGACGGACGACGAATAGGAAAGTATACTGAGGAGAAGCCGACTGGATGTAAACGTTGGTAGTGTTCGAGACGAATAAGAACGGCAACGGAAAGTGAATGGCATAGAGGCGGTGACTACAGGCTGAAGGGGGGGCGAGCGATGGATGATGTAGAAGAAATTGATATGTGATGGGAGTGTGCATACAGAGCGATAAGGTAGCTTGCGACAAGCGGGAGAGGACGAGGGTGACAGTGCCCAAGCCCGAAAAGTTGGCCACTTGCCATCACAGGACGGCAGCCAAGCACGCAAGGGTAGCGGCACACTTCTCTGGTGCGGTGGCAGTGTACCTGGCACTCGCCTGATGCAGGCACATGCGCAGCCACACTGACGGCTGCACCGCATAACAGTGTCGTCATGGCGACGCAGATACCACCCCCTGGGCTGGGCCATGCACTGTGCCATCTCGTCGGGAGCGGCTCTTCTCTACAGCATGACTGGTGGCTGTGCCCTGCAGAGAATAACTTCGATGCCACTGCTGCCTCCCTCCAGGGCCTGCCTCGGTCCATGGCCTGCCGCTTGCCAGTGGAGCATAACCTTATCCAGATGCGCAGCAGCTGCGGCGGTCTCCATTCGCCCTCAAACGACTTAGAAGGCTGGCATTGGCCCTCTTTCTTTGCCTCTTTTGTCTTTCTTCCCGCCTTCTATCTCTTCTGCTCTCCTGGTATCATTACGGAGACTTTCCATCATGAAGAGAAAGAGATCGCATTACACCCAAGATTGTCCAGGCCACTTACTGAACAGCCGCTTGGCGGGAACGCAGGTGCCGTTGACCGTTCCACAAACCATAGCAGCTCTAGAATGGCTCGCTCGCAGCTCGGCGTCTGCCTCTTCGTCAGCCCCCTCCACGCCACCTGTACCGCTGACACCGTCCGGTCTTGTCGCTGTTTCGGCCTTGCCCAAAGGTACGGGCGAAACGTCCGAGGATGAGCAGATGATCCAGCTACAGCGGGAGGTGCAAGTCGCCAAGCAAGAGAGTGAGCGGCTCATCGCCATGGCCAACAGGCTGCAACGTGAGTATGATGAAGCCATCGGTGCGATTGCTTCCGTGCAAGCCAAGAGCGTGAAGGCCAGGGAGAGTATGGATACGCATGTGCCGCCAAAGGCATGATTGACGATGACGACGGTCAGCTAGAAAAGGAGCAGACGATCTATCAGCACCCGGCCCGACAACGTGCAGGATGCAACCTCGCCGCTAACACCAGAAGGCAGCTTGATTCCCGTCTGCTTTGGCATCGTGCGTCCCAGTGCCGCCTATTTTGCGAAACGACAAGACTCACCACAAGAACGCCTTGGCCAAAGGTTCCGATGCCATTAGCATGAGCCCCTTCGAACCCTTCGCAGCCCAGTATCTCTCGGCTTGGCGACCGCTATCTGACTACCACTCGTCTGCCTCACCAAGCCGTATAAAGGCGCCGTTCTTGACCCATCTCTGTCCCAGCCGCTGTCTGCTGCATGTAGAAAAGATAAGAATGCAATTGCTCTACCCGCTGCTGTCCGCTTGGTATCGAACGTGTGTCGGACAGCTTCTTCGCCATACCTGTCTGGCGTGGCTGACCTGACGGTCCAACAGGCGCTCACAGTAGGAGGCGTCGATGGGCAGCTAAAGACCAGAAGTGCTGCCGAAACAGGTCCTGTAATGGACCAAAGGCACCCGGCACGATCGCTAGCAGTGTGGCACAGACCAAAGTAGACGATCACTTGACTTGCCCATCTGCTCCCATCAGCGTAACTGAGAAAGCTAAGGATCAAGCCCTGGACGGTAGGCCGCCTCTCTTTGAGCATGCCGCTTGGAAATGTACCCTTTATTTGGGTGGGTATGCTGATCAACGTTGTTGCTTCCATCAACCACTACGATGGGATGAAGAATCGAACGGAGCCAAGAATATTCGTTTTGCCACTCACCTTTCCTCGAACACAGAGTCGAGTGAGCTACCACAAGGGCCGATTCGCCATAGCGGCGGCTGTCTCTAGCCATGCCCACCGCACAAGGCATGCTCCTGGACCTGTAAACGATCAGCGAATGCAGACCGCGGCCAGCGGCATCGGTCTTGTTCCTGTCAAGCGGTGACCAAGGCTACACAGCCAGATGCACGCAGCTGCCTCCGTCGGAACCAAGAACATCTTGAAGTCTCAGATTCAAAAGACGTCACTTGTCATCATCACAACGACTGCAACATGCTAATCGCCTTCCCTCACCTGTGGAGCTGGCGCTGGTGCTCCGTTTCTCTGTGCTGAAGCAAGCGGGCGCCGCCGGACTGGTTTAATGTTTTGCTTGCCGCATAGAGAAAAGGCACGGGATCGCTTCGATTGTCTTCACTTGATGCATTTGTGGCTGGCAAAGCCATTCCCATGACGTGATGGCAACGATTGGCACGATGTCGGAGGAGCTGGAGGTGACCATGCAGCGCGGCGGAGATGAAGTTCTGCGCCACACAGCTGGGCAAACACCAGGCGACCCGGACTGCAGTAGGCAGCATGTGACATGCAGCTCATGCTCGAGTAGGACGATCGACCCAGCGGCACGAGGGACCCAAGGAGAAAAAGCAGGATGAGGAACAGCAGGGTCAAAAGACGCCGAAAAGCGACTGGGCGGACGAGCCTGTCGTACGCCGAGCATCCGCCTCCTTTCGCAGCCGCCTAGCCTGGCCCTGCGCCTCGTGCTTGCACGCTGTAGCGTCATGTGGGCCTTGGTGCCTCGCTTTTGTCCAATGTGTGCATTTGGACAATCTGGCTGACACAGAGCGTCCCACCAGCGAAGGTTCGGTGCTCTGCGCACATTGCCTCGGCGCAGAATCAACTCGACCGCCGTGCCGCGCCCCTACGGCAGCGCCTGAGCAGCCATGGCTGCACGCTGGACAAGAGTGCCATGCCGCTCCCAAGCGGCGGCGCAGATCAGTCCAGACCTGCAGCTCAGGTAGACAAGCGCCCTTCTGCGGGTCGTCACGGACGGTGCACCGGCCAAGGTGCAGATACGGAACCCAAGGCAGGCGGCATAACTTTGCTGGTGCGGCCGCGTCCCTGGACGGAGAGGATGTTGTGACTGGAAAGGCGCCGAATGTGCGAGCGTAGCAAGAAGCGCTGCGCACCGAGGTGGAGCGAGACAAGCGGCCGCTGGAATGCACCTCGGTGCGGTCAAGTGGCCGAACACTGGCAGAAGCGGCCAAGGTACGAGCGTTTCGAGCGAACGCAGCGGGCGGTCTGGCCGAGGAGGGCCGCTGGGACCGTACTGCTGAGCGGGCGTATCCACAGGTTGAGCGCTCGCACCTTCCAGTGGGAAACGCAGACGCAGAGGCAGGCGTACGGCTGCCCGCCTCGGTGTGGAAGTGGATCAGGCTGCATTGGCTGCCTGGCACAGGCCACGACCGGGGCAAGCGCGCCGTTGGTGCAGGGCCCCAGTAGATGCACCGCACAAGTGCGCTGGCGCCTCGAAGCCGTCGCACAGCGAACCCCCTCCTGGCTCGTCATGTATGCTATGGAAAGAGTTCTGCGCATTGCGACTCCCCTTGCACGGCACGCCGGCCACACCCTAGCCACCCTCTCATCGATGGTGCCACGTGCCAACGCTATCACCAGCCCCTGCAGGGTAGACGGATGCGCGGTCCATGGCGACATGAGTCACAAGTGTCACTTGGACGTCGGCAGCCCAGATTCGACAGCAGGCCTAGGCATAGCAATGCAAGTGCACCGCTCTTCGTCCACAGTGCAGCCTGCCTCCTACCCCCCTACCACAATGTCAGCATCACTGGATCATGCTTCTCGACCATCCTCGCGGAGCTGCTTGCGAGGTGCCCTTGACGATGCCAGGATCATTGTGAGTGGTAATCCAGGGACAGACACGCCCTGAGGAGTCCCCGGCTGTAGGCACCGGTACAGTATCACTCCTGAACACCAAGATCGCGCCGGGAAGGATTTCACCTAGCCAGCGGCCCCAGCTATGACTGTGCCATCGCCACCGATTCCACCACCCTTCAAAAGGCCGCTGCCGGCGTGAGTCGCTGCCTAGGTGGCCTGCGGATCGGGAAGCCCTGAAGAATACCAGACAAAGATGCCTCTCCTTCAGGCCTCGGCATGGCGCCACGATGCGGCAGCCTGTGCCGCGGCAATGCTTTGCAGTCAAACAGCAAAGCCTATACGCGGGCCCGTCTGTCCGATGTACTCTACGCTGTCGACGAGGCCTGGCCCATCTCAAGCGGGCGGAGGTCGAAGCGGAGCAGCGACGCGGCCATGCCTCACACCGCCTTATGAAGGCATAGGCGATCCGAGACGTTCCTCTGTCGTGACGTCGCACTTACCCTGCGTGACATCGCGGGCCAGCAGAAGCCGTGCGACGATAGCGGTTGGCTGCAGACGCAAAAGCGAACAGAGCCCAGGATCGCCATGGCGATCCTCTGCAGCATTCTTGGTGGACTACATGGCCACATCACAGTCACGCGTACGGTGAGGGTGACGGCAACGGGAGGGCGAATGGAAGTGCTACCGCTGGCTGCAGGACCACAAGCGGGCTGGGGTGAAGGACGGGGACGTGGCGCAGAGCGGACGCGCCTGCATCGACCAGAAAGGAGCGCGCCGCCGTCCAAACGGGCATACTGCGACACGAGTGGATAGAGAAGATGCGCCACCCCAACGTCGCTGGGGTCTACTTCAGGAGGCCGAGCACGTAAGCACGCCCGCGGCCCCGCACACGGGATCTTGTACTGACATCCGCGCGCATCGTTCCGCGGCGGCACCCGCAGAAGGCCGCCAAGGCGTCCTAGTGGACCCAGCAGGGCGTGAAGGGCCGCGAGTCCAAGATGGGCTGTGCGTGCCTTTGCTGCTGTGCATGCCTCTTTGTACGCAAGCATGCTTCAGCGACCATCTGCTTTGCCGCCTGCGAGAGCGGACGCCTGGGCGCCATTGGCTGTGGTCAGTGTGAAGGCTACATGTGCATGCGCTCGATCCATGGTACCACGATGCCATTTGCTCCTCCCCGCTCGTCTCACGCGCCGACCTTGTCGCCCGCGGCCACGGCCAGGCGCGAACACAGTCGGAGCAGCACGCAGAAACACGCTTACACAAACAGCAGCTACGGTACGAAAGGCAACGCCGGCGCCTACCCCGGCCGGGCGGGGCCATGCCGGATCAAGCGTTTCGACAGTTCCAGACTGCAGGGTCCGGGTTGGTGTTGAAGCATTGGCTGCAAGATCGCGGAGCGAGAGGTCAGCGGCGAGCCAGCCAGCAGCGCCACGGCGATACTTACCCGGTACCGCCCGGGGCGGGATGCTGCGTGTTGGTGCAGCATACGCCATGCGCGCCGGCGACAACGGGATGCTGGATATCACCGGAAAAGACCGAGCAGTGGTCGTTTCTGCCGCACTTGGCACCCTCAAACTTGGGTACCTCAGCATCCCCACCGGCTCCGCGGCCAGTCTGGTCAGCAGCGCGCGCCACGCTGGCCAACATTGCCAGGCTCGCCACGCTGAGCGTCACAAAGGCAGTCTTCATTGTTGTCGTTAGGAATGGGACGGGGTTGGGTAGAGGGTAGGTGGTGAAGGGAAAGCGACCTGCGCCGCAGGATGGCCGCTTTATGTAGACGCTCGGTCCGCGCCACGCAGCGCTGGCCAGCTAGGAATGGACTGCGGTGCGCCATCCCCCCGCCCGACCTCATTTGGCGCCGACAGCTTCATTTGAAAGGGCCCACACCTGCACGCGCCGGTAGCCTGCGGATCTGCCAATGAGAAGTAAGCCCCGACATTGGCCTGCCTAGAAGGGTAGGGACGTCGCCAGCACAGAGCGGTGCGGTGAATGCTAAGGGCGGGCAGGCAAGGAGGACAGGCAAGTAGGGCCTTCAGCGGTCTACTTAGCGATGCGCGCCGACTTGAAAAAGACGGTCATGGAGCGGATGGGAGGCACAGGGCGGGAGAAGTGGGGCACCAGCGTCCACGGCGGCTGGGTGGGGCCGGGTGGGGCGGGGTGGGCCGCCGAACGGAGCCAGACGCGGGGCTACGCTTGCTTGTTACCGTCGATCAGCACCGGCGCTGTCGTGCGGAGACAGGTTGCTGTGCAGATCACCAGCAGCACCAGCCGGAGCAGGGAATGGAAGGGGAAGAGCGCCCGCGCACTGATGGCCATCATGCAGGACGACTGAGCGTGGAGCTGGAGCCGGAGTCGAAGCCAGAGCCCGGTGCGGAGATTGCGATGGGCAAGCAAGCGGCGAGCTTCGGGCAAAGGTACCCACCGTGCCAGGCGACGCTGCAGTCGACGTTGGGTGCTTGACAGGTAGGAGGGCAGTGACCACGACAAGCCGAGTCTGGCTTGCACGCGGACACCTCCCGCCGGTGGCACCTTTCCAGCCGCTTCTTGTGAGCCTGCTTGGAAAGGCATGCGCTTGCGCTTGCGCACGGACACGGGCAGCGTCCCTCGTCGCGCAGGTAGGTCGAATGGGAGCGGGGCATCGTAGTGGACAGTGCGATGCCGCGGCGCCGGCATCGGTGGACCGCCTGACGTCTTGCCCCACTGCGCGGCAGACACAAGGCCGCCTCAGCCGCACTTCGATGGTGAGACGGAGACTAGCCCGCCCACAAAGCGCTCCGAGGCAGGCTTCGGCGTCGCTGCCGCAGGCCGGGCTCGAACAGTGGCTGTCTGCCGTTGGCAGCCCGCTGGTCGCTCCCAGCTGGTTCGTCAAGCCGTCCGAACGCAAGAAGGACCAATGAAACAGCCCAATACCCACCGGCTTGGCATGGGGGAGCCGTCTGGCCCCAATCGCAGAGCAGTGACGATGCTTTGGCGATCTCGTCGCGCTTTCTGCAACAGGAGCAGTGGCGCAGGAACCTCGCCGGCTTGGCAGAGGCAGGTAACGAGGCTCTGCAGCGGCAGCAGCGGCCATGGCGACCACGATGGGCGGCAATGGATGGAACCCGCTGACAAGCAGCGGCTATCAAAACGACCGGGCGCAACGGCAACACCAGTGAACAGGCGACGATGGCGTGGCTAGCAGCAGCGGCGCGCACTTTGGTGCACAACAACCGGTCCGAGTACGAGACGGGCTGAGATGTGGCCCGGCTGGATCGAGTGGGCCGCGGACGGCACGGTGCTGCGCTGGGCGATGGAGAAGGCGGGTAGCGTCGCGATGCGTCGCCATGTACCACAGCCGGGTCCAACGGTGAGCGACGAGTGGCCGCGCCGCGTTGCCGTTCAACGACGCGCACAGCTCGTGCACCCCCTCCTCACTGCCACTGGACTGCCGTGCGCCACATCCGCCACGAGCACGATCACAGAAATCCAGCCCTGCGCGCAGCACGACCAACACGCCAACAAACCCGGCAGCTTGTCGCCACGGTCTCTGCGCTGCTCGATCCCACGGCTACTTTCACCGCAACAGCATCTGGTGCTGCGACCACTTCACCTCGTCCACCTCTCTGCAGGCCGCCGATCACCGACTTTTGGTAGGGTCTCGGAGCGGCAGGGCTTGAGCGGCGTTCTCGAGGCAGCCAGCTGTCCGCATGTCCAGGCGCGCCCGTCTGTCGCAACGCTGCTCGAAACGCTGCGAGCGGAACGGGCAGACTTCACGCGTCAGCTGCAACGCCCTTCCAACAGGCCAAGACCCCGGTATCACGGCAGCAGCTAGACAAAGCAGCGACCGATGGCACGGACTCGAAGCTGGCGGTGCAAGGCTGGCCGACGCATGGCGATGCCAAGGCCGAGCGGCGATAGCGGGCGCAGTCGGCAGCTTGGCCATCTGCACTGAGAAGGGCAGGCAGAGCCAGCCTCTCTACAGCTCAGCCCGCAGAACCGCTTAATGTATCGGCGCGCGTCTCATCCGCCACCCTCGTGACGCTAGAAAGGCTCTTGACCTCAGCGCCGCACATGCCCGACTGTCATCGTCAAGGCCGCCGAAAGATGCTGTCGCGCGACACGTTCATCTACACGTTCGAGGGTCACCATGTGGCTTCCTACCCTTCCCACTTGGATGCGTCGATGCTACTGAAGTGGACCGATACCCGTGCCAGCGCGCGCCGGCCATTTGCATGTGCGTTGCATCATGAACGCTGGAGTGCCTGAAGGAGAACTGGCCCGATGATCGGTTGTATTCGACGCAGACGGGCGCTTGCGGTTACATGATTCGGGCGAGCTGGGCAGGAGGGGTTTAGGTGCTAATGCTGGGCCTGATCGTTGGGAGGGTGCGTTTGATCGCCACCGTTTGCGGCTAGGACAGCGAGGCGAGGGCCGGCCGCGGTTTGTGCGGCTTCGAGTTGTTGCAGCTGGTCTGGGGTCAGCGCGGGCCTGGTCGATGCGGAGCGCGGCGGGCAAGCGGGCACGGCGTCGGCGTCACGTTGGGCTCTGTCGAGCGCGACCCAGCTCTCGGCGCCCACCGGCTGGGGCGGGTAGAAGTGGTGCGAGATGGACACGGCAGCCGATGGACTCGCCGGGCCAGGATCGGGCGCAACTGGCAGCACCGCTGGACACTCGGTCGCGACGGCACGCGGTGCATCTGGCTGCCCCGCTGAGACGGTGGCCTGATCGACGATATGCGGCATAGTGATGGAGGTGGTTGGCAGGAGAAAGGCAACCCCCGCAGCGCGGCCAATCTAGCCGTTTCGCGCGGCCCTCCCATCGCAAGGCCAGCGGGAGAGCCTGGCTAGTTGGCGCTGCACTGGATGCCATGATCGGGTCGTCTGCGGTGTAGCCAGTCGCCATCTAGGCAAGCAACTGTATTGCGCGCAAGCACATAAGGTTGGGAGGCGGACGGGAGGATATGCAAGCCGACAGGGAAGGGCTGACTGCGCACGGCGTGGGTAGAGTGGCGCCGTGCATTGCATGGCGGCAGGGTGAAGCCGGCCGACACCATCGGCAGGCCCAGACTGCTGGCAAAGCGTCGAGCTGCATCCGCACGGCCGCCCGCCGTCTCCTCGGTGCAGCGCTGATAAGCGTCGATCAGCGGACCATGCACGCAGCTGAGGCTAATCGCACCATCGGTCGACAATCCGCGCTGCCCGGCCGGCACTGAGCGGAAACATAATGGCGCCATACCACGCAGCTGTGAATGGGACCGGCACAACAGGCTTTGCTTATCACGGCGCCAGAGAGGCCCCCGTCGCCTGATGGACACAACTGGCTTCGTGGCTGGAGTGCCTGGAGCACGTCTCCGCTGGCCGGCGGCCGCACCACGGCACGCACGCAGCAATGGCGTGCCACGGCGAGGCCTTGTCTGCCCAGAACAAAGGATAACCAACGGCGTGCAAGGCTCAGTGGTTGACACGAACGACCTTCTCCCCTCTCCCTGCACCACCATCTCCCCATTCGCTGCTGCTGCTGCTTATCTTTTCGACATCTGGATTTCCGCCATGCAGACTTCGGTTTGGTTCAGCCCAGCTTGGCAAGGCTTGGAGGACGCTCCCGAGCGCGGCAAGCGTGGGGATGGCCGGCTGAAACGCAAGCTTCGCAGCCTGTTCCGAAGGATTACCGGATCGCGCACGGGTGCCGATGGCCGACTCGACCTGCCGCGCTTCGACGGCCACCAGTCGCGAAAGGGGCCCGCCGCTGGGCAGTGGCAAGGCGCTGCAACCGAGGGGCAGTGGCAAGGGTCTGCAACGGAGGCCAACGGGGGAGACTATGGCTGGTGGCCCGCTTACGACTATAGTGGCGCTGGCGACGGGGGTTTTGGCGCTGAGCAAGGCGGAGGGGTGCGCGCGCCGGAGCCAAGCTACGACGTGTGGCCGCAGCCGCTGCTGGGCAGGAACGCCGTCGCGATCAAGGACATCCGCGCCAACGTGGCCCTCGAGAATAAGCTGCGCGCCCAGACGCGCGAACTGCACTGCCTCCGCCCCCACCCCACCGCCAATCACCACCCCCTCACCCGCTGCCATGCCCGCGCTCGCGACCCCCCCCTGTAGCCAACCCACCGCCCAACCAGCCGGCGCTTTCACTTGCAATCCCAACCCGCTCACACGCACAAACACACTCACACTCACCCCCATCGTCGCCGTCGCGCAGATTGGTGTGGTACGCATCGCTATGCGTGCATGCATTCAGAGAAACATGTTGCAGGGCGCCGTGCTGTATGTCGAGTGTATGAAATGGCGCAGCGCTGGCCCGGGCTAGCTGTCGGCACGCGGGGGCGCGAGGCTGTGAGAGTGGTCCGTCTTGGAAGCGGCACTGTGGCGGGCCATCTGGCTGGGCAGAGTTGTGCAGGGAGAGGGACGTTGGCGGCTGGCGCGGGCTGGCGGTTCTGGCAGCGGGTGGGCGGGTGTGGTGCGGCCATCGTTACGCGTAGTGAGGGGCTCCTGCGCGCCCACCGCTCGGGAGACGCGGTAGCTGTCGGTGTCCGAGAGCAGGCTCAGCCAGCTATCCAGCCTACCACGGTCCGTCGCCGTATTTGTCGGCATGCTTGCCGCGCACGTAGTGCCGGCAGGCTCAGCACCCTTGGCCGCGGCCGCATGCCTTCTCTCCGTGTCCGTGCTAATTGTAGAGCCTTGCAGCGCTCCCACCGCCGCTTCGGAGCCCACTGCCTGGGACGGCGCCGAGCACACTGACAGTTCCCAGCTGTGCTTGGCTTCCGGAGCAAAGTAAGGGTCGTCGGCGGGAAGCAGAGATCGCCACGAGTCGCATGCCACCAGTGCTCGCAAATACCCGCTCCCACCACCAGGGCTCTCGGCGGGAACGGCTTTGTACATCGGCTTGTCCCCCAAACGAGTGTTTACAAAGCGCAGCTCGAGTGTCTACAAAGCGCAGCTGGGAGGCAATGGTCAAAGGTGGAGGAGGTACGCACGGGCTAGAGCAAAGGAATCCAGGCGGCTGATGCCTTGCCCTGGCGCACAAGCATCAGCGTCGCTGTGATCAGACGCCGACAGCAAGGCTTAGGTTGGGTGCGGCCCCTCGTGCAGAAATCAGGCTTGCAGACCGATAGCGACACTCACCGATCTCGCGACGCCAGAGAAGCTGGCATCGCGTGTGCTTGCAAAGCGTATGATTTCCTGCTGCTTAGAGTGCGGCCGTGTCCTGACGGCAATCGTACTACCTTGCTGAGGCTGTGGCTGGCGATTTCATTTGGCAAAGGCTTGACAAGATTTAGGTCCGCTGTGCATCGGGCAGCATCAAGCGCGCTGAGACTGGCCATCATCTGCTATGCTCATGTCGAGCCAACGTGCAGAAGAACGGGTAGACACATACAGCAGCAGTGCTGAGCCGCCGTATCCGCTTACAGAGCGCTCTCTGCGCCTCTGTTCGCCCGCTCGCGTCTATTTTGCGTGTTCGGCGCCCTTGTTCGGCTGCCTGTCTCCGGAAAGTCTTGCACGGACGAGGAAATAGGATCGACCTGTTGCACCGACAGGCCCGTCGTGTAGAGGCTCGTGGCACCAAAACAATGCGACTGGAGGGGAGTGCGACTCTACCGATGGTCGTACGGGGCGCTTGCTCTCGCTCCCTATCTCGCAATTGAATTCGCCGGACCTGCCTGCACTTTATCTTGCATTGGCCTGTCTCAGCAGCGCCCGCCACGGCTAGCGGAGGCCGTGGCGCGGATCGTCCTGCTGCTGTCGACGTCGGCGCTGCGACTTGCGCTTTCGATGCTGCGATTTTGGAAGCACTTTTATGTTAATTAGTTAAAAGAATTTAATGTAAGTCGCTTGGTCGTCCCAGTTTGGCAATCAGGACTAGATAGTAGGGTCGCCTCTCCGATCGTTTCCGTCGCTACTTGGCCCCGCTGCTCCGTGGTGAGTACGGCGCTGCAGACTAGCCTGCACTGCCCAAGACCAGCCTCAATCCAGGGTAGAGGTGATGGAAGAGCGCTACTACAATTCACTTTGGATTGTCGCGATGCATTGACGCTGTTGGTCGTGCTAGCCACCATGGAGCGATCAGGACTGACCCGCGAAACATAGCTGAATCGGAAACATGCGATTGGGCATCGCCGTGGCAGCGGCAGCGATGCAAAGGCCCGATCCGGCCGTTTACGCCGCTATCGGCCCTTCCGCTTGCTGCTTACAAATAGCCTGCTCGGCCTCGCCGACGCCCTCAAATCCACTACTTGAAGGTATAACAAGCGGACCACCCGGCAGCATCCGGCGAGAGCATACGTTGCGGCTGCTTCAAGAAAAGGGGGCAAACCGCTTGCTTGTAGACGAGACTGGAGATGAGCCGTTCACCGATCATCGGTGTCGAGTAGAGCAGCAAGCAGAGGCAAGCGAATGGCTGAGTTGTGCTGCACATGTGGGAGGCCGCCATCACCCCCCCGGCTCGGTTCCATGTCCGATTCCACCCGCCTTTCGACGTCGCCGGGCACAGTCCTCCGCTCCGTCGCATCGCCATGCCCAACGCCTCTCTCGCTGCAGATCTGGCGCCACGATGGTGCTTGTTGCACGGTTTTCTCTTGCCCATGTTGGCAAACTTGACCCACGTTACTAGGTGCTGCCTCGCCGAACAGAGTTCTGTCAGATTCATCGCTGCATCGCTGCCGTCAGAATCATCGCTGCCGTCGGCATAAGAGTTGCTTCCCGTGGCAGAAAGGTAGAACACAGCGCAAATGCGAGACGCTCATGCTCAGCGCATTCGCCGGCCTCGAAAAGCGTCGCTATCAACTCGTTTGGCTTGCCCTCCAAGCACTCATCCTGTCATTCTGTCTCTTCTAACTATGCATGGCCGCCACCTTCTGCAACCCGCGTGGAACGAGACCTTGCTCTGACCCACTGCTGGCCGAAATATATTGGTCTGCAAGCTTTGGCTGTTACACCCCTGCCAGTGGCGGAACAGCTAGCCCCGCAGACGGAGCGCGCAGGTCTGGTCGCCCTTTCGAGAGTACAGCACCTTGTTCTTCCCCGGCAGTGCGGCCGCATGCCAACCTTACCGTGCTGCGCATCACAGATAAGACAATGCCTCAGCACTTCCTGGACCCAAAGCTTTGCCCCCATCGTCCACTTATCTGGGCTACGGAGGTCCGCCACCACAACCTTTAACTTTGCAGGCAGAAAATGGTACTCCCACAGGCATCTTCAAGTTCCTAGGCAGGGACTACACTTCCCACACACATAACCCTGACCTGTCGCAGGGGTCTCCAAAACCCTTTGCAAGCACCTCAGCCACGGCCCAAGCGGCTTCCTACGTGACCGAATCATTGGCCTTTATTCTCAGCCAAGTGCTACCGCATCCTTGACGTAGGCCGCAACGAGTCATGGCCCACTCTCTGCGGAGTGTCTCCAGCCCTGCCTATATCCAGCAGGCTGTATGTGGCGTAGGTTCGTGGGTGGCTCCGATCCCAGTCGACCGAGTCATAGCAAGATTCACTTCCTCGTTTGCCCGTCTTCTCACCTCGATAACAGTGCGCTCCGATGGGCCCCGCGTTTCACGACGGCCCTCCTCATCGGCCCTCGCACCATTCCCGGGCCGCAGACAGCCCGCTCGCTATCCATCACCACCGGACAGAGGTTTTCGCAAGGGGCATCTTGCCGAAATCACCCTGTTGCACTTTGCCCGACCTCGCCAACTGCTCGGTGATACTCTCTCAATCCCCTTCCTCCCCCCTGTTCTCCGCTTCGCCTGCGCGTCACCATCAATCCTGACCTTGACCTTCCGCCTTTTCACCCAGAGTGACCGGCACCTTACCGTCGTATCGCCTGGTACTCTTGTCGTAGAGACACAATGAAAACAGGGCGTCTCTCAGCGAGCGCTCCACTGGTATCCCGGGCTCTCCGTCCTCCGTCGAGCTCGGTTGTAAGCAGATGTCCGCCCTTGCCCTCATATCACCCGCTGCGGCCTCTACGTCTTGGCAGCGCACACGCTAAACCATCTCCGCATGCCAGCGCACATCGCAGACCACCCTCTCTCGCCACCGCCGTTAGGAACCTGCGCTTATCGAAGTCTTGATGCGAGTGGAACGGAAGCAATGCCATCAAGCGCGCACTGCGTTCGTCCTTCCTTAGCTTCGAATGTGCTGATGCAGGGTTGCGCGAAAGCATCAAAGACAAAGCTAGCCGGACCATAGTTGCTTATCCAGCAAGTTGTCTCTTCCGACCTCGAGCAACGGATGTGCTGGGGTGTTGTGCCGCAACCGTGGCCAGCGCATAGAAGCTTTCACTATCCCAAGCATGCTGATTTGCTCGCTGTGCATCGGTCTTCAGAGTCGTGGTGTATCAGCTGAAGTACATGGCCACCGCGACGGGGAGGGGGGACGCCTAGACCGAACGACCTAACAAGCGTATATCTCCATTTATCATGATTTCCCACCCCGTTTTTTCAACATTTTGGCTACTTTTAAGAGGTCTGTATTATCGGGTCTGCAACAAAAGCAGTACGATCCGGGTGCTCTGGTAGGGAGATAAGATCGGAAACGGGCCCTGTTGGACTGATGCCTCTACCTTGGCAACACATCGAGCAACCTGGTGAACGCTGACGAGACGCCTGTGTCGCCGGATATGCTGCCGGGCTGGATGCAAGCGGGCAGCAGGTAACAGAAACCCGAGCCGCCTCTGTCGGCCTCGAGAGCAATGTATCGCGGCCGCCGAGCGTTTTGTCGATGGCTACGGGAGGGTCTGTCCGGACGCTGCGTAGATTGAAGAACTTGGGCGCACATAGACGGCCTCTCTCGATCTGAATAGGTAGCCGTTCCCTGCCGCCTGTTGTTGTCTTGTGCGAAGGACGGTCCGCGATTAGCGTGCTGCATTTCGACAAGGCAATCCTGTCGTCAAAACCGTCTGTCTAGTGTCGAATGTATCCTCAGCTGATGCTCGTTGTGGTGGCTTGATGAGGAACTACCACCCCGACGTTATTCGGCGTGACGTCCAAGGATCTGAACACGGGTGAAGATCAGGGCCTCATCGTGGTGCTGGTGTGGTCGGCCGCCCTGGTGCTGACAAATGCCACTTCGCACTATTTCGGCAGGCAGGGCGCTTGACGGTGCTTGTACCGGCAATGGCTCAGACACGATCTTCTCGCCCGATGAGCTGAACAACTGAGACGCAGAGCTGTAGCCGCTACGCGTGGAAACGTGAGTTCACTGCGGCGCGGGTACCGATCAAGCCAGTGTCATCTCGACGGAGAGATGGCCTGGGGTTCGGATATTCGAGAGGCGTCGCCGAACCCGAGGCGGTGATCTCTTGTCTTCGTCCGTGTAACTCGTCTGCGAGCTGATCGCAGTGCTGCAGACTACTCACGCCATGCTGATCAGAACACGTGTCACTCTTCCGGCCGCGGTGGCTGAGCTTCACTGGGGTCTCATCCCGCTCCTGATAAGCGACATCGTACGGCGTCAATCTATCGCTGCGCTCACAAACAGCACAAGCAAATGAGGCGGTCATTGTCGAAGTTCTGTGACGTCCTCGTCTTCGCCAAGCCAAGAGCCGAGAGCCACAGACCGATTGTCAAAAGCTGAGGAAATAGCGATGGAGTGTTAGTGGCAGCTGCCCATTTATCAAGGTCTCTTCGGTGATGGACGGAGTCGAAGGCAACGAGTGCTCCCACTACGAATGAGCATGTATGAATTGCTTATCTTCAACCCGGCGCCCGTTCGCGATGCTTTACCGGCCGAGAAAGCGTAACCCTAACCCACCAAACTTTAGCAACAACGGTTCCTAACTGCTTTGTCGGCCGATATAACGCTCGACACCACGCTGCACTACCGATATCGCCATATGAACGACAGCGGAAGACAGATCGCCGTAGAGCGTGACTTGATCATGGACCACGCAGCGAGACACGCACTGCTGTACCACACCGCCAAACGGAATATAAGCGATTCGAGAGACCAAGTGTGACGGAAGACAGGACCGTACCGTATTGCTAGTCGGGTATCTTAATGGAACAACAGCGGACGTTGGCGAGAAGAGCTAGAGGATCAGCCCTTACTTCATTTAGACTCCTTACGCAGCTGGGCTTAGCTGGCGTTAGGGACCGACTTGCCTTCCAGCATGCTGACGCAAGGGCACGCTCTTGCTGCATGTATCGCAGGCGTTGTGATCAAGTCGACCCCTTGCTGCCAATCGACGACAGGATCGCTCTCCGCCTTCCGCAGCAATGGCGCGACAGATAGCTACAAGACGACCCATACAACCTCTCAGCGTCATCCTACACGGCCTGGGCCCTCACAACTGTGTGCAACGAACCAGCAAGTGCGGAAAATGGTATTGTTTTACAACTGCAGGATGCTTGAGAATTGCTTGGCGATGGGCCACTACAAGCTTGTCGCACTATGCTAGATCGAGAGAGCAATTGCGAGCAAAGATGGCTACCAGATAATCTATGGTTTCGGTGTTTGTTGTGACTGTCCAAGGGTCATCATCATGGCCACCAACGGTTTTCGAGAAACGACGAACACCAAAGTAGCTGTCAACTTGTTGCTGGCCAGTTGGCTGGCACCAAGCGCATCACCCTCTCGTCAGAGCAGCCAGGACATACCTTCCGGCCACTAGATAAGCTGCACTCGCTGCTTTCGCTGCCCGCGCCCGCAATGACTCTTGGCGCGCTTTCAACTGTCGCCGGCGTATGCATCTGCAGCCTCTCAAAGGAACCCAGCTGAGCTCGCTGGTCTTGTGGCGGCTGATAGTCAGGAGGTCAGTCCATCCAGTTTTGGCCGATGCTATTAAGGCAGCGGCATAGCCGCACACCCTCGTGGCAATTGTGCTAAGCTGCTGTTGGCTTGAAAAACCAAGCGGGGGCGGCAAGCGTGGCTGCACTGGATGGAGAGCACCTGGCTTCCCTTCTGTGGTGAACATTGCTCAACACTTCAGAAGCGATCACGACCTGCTGGGAAACAAGACGGTAGAGATGATATCCGCCTGACTGGCAACCGTTTCAGTCTCTCGATTGCATGCCTCAGACACAGCAAACCTCGTACGAGCGCGCGAGAACTGGATGACGCTTGATGGGAGATGCAGAAACTATAAGCACGACATTGATGTGGGAGAGCGGCACGCCGGCCGCGTACTCCGTTCTTGTTATGGACGCCTACGAGGATGAACTGCAAGCTACGGCTGCTTTTCTGCCAGGCCAAGATATCGGCGCAGCTTCCTGCCGCAAGCCCACCAGGCTGCGCAAGACTTTGCCTCCGGCCGCAAACGACGTTCGACGGCGGAAGTCTAGACGCGGCCTCAAGCGGTTTGCCTTGTCCGTCACTTTCCACGCCATCCTCCTGAAGCATGGGTTCAGGTGGAGCGTCTTGCCTGGCAAGCTGAACAGCGATAGGCTTCGACACTCAAAAAGCAGTAGTGAGGTAGGGCTCCGTAAAGGTGTAGCTGGCAGTCGAACCGATGGTTGATTGGAAGGAAGAGGCAGGTGCTCCTTGTCCTCTACACAGCACTCGCGGGTTAACGCGCGTTATCCTCGACTGTAATTGTATTACGTACTGTGAGGGAGTGTAGCCACCAGCAACAAATCAAAGGAAGGGATCCCAGCTACTCTTGCGTACGGTGTCGGTCAGAAAGTGTGCAGTTCAGCCTGAGGGCGTTGATTAGTCTCTTCTTTGAGTTTCGTTGCGTTCGATCACCTTGCGCGCATTCGGGGAGGGTGACCCTATTCCACTACGCTCACTGTACGCGCACGCGACCGATCGCGGTCAGTACACGTGCGACTTGTTCTTACGCGCAGGGGCGCGTAAGAGAGCGTAAGCTGACCCAGCTTTGTCTCGATCATTTCATCAATAACGTCAACCAAGACGGTGCTTGCCCTCAACAGTGCGTTCGGCGCCAACTCCAATGACCTCAAGCGCAGCACAGCATAAGGACAGCTCCTTGGAGGCAAGAACTGCTGCCAAGCATTCCGAACTCAGCCGGGAAGTCGGCGTGGAGATGAGCAGCCCAAGCCATGCCGAGCGGTCCTCGAACCCTCTCGCCCAGCCCGACGGGCCGGGATCGCCAGCAAGCGCCAACTCTAGACCAGCAACTTTCCGAGAAGGCGTCCTTGCCGATATCCTTGGCGAGCTGGAGAAGGGGCGAGAGTTTCGACAGGAAATGACAGCGTTCTACAAGCAGTTCGACACCTGGGCAATCGGCTTCCATAAGCGCTTCCACTACGACACTGAACGTTACGCCTTGCGGACGCAACAGGACAATCTCAAACGCATCTTACAGAACTTTAACATTGATGTCACGGTTCAGGACAATGAGCATGAGGGAAGGGTGGCTTCGGACGCTTCGTCAGATGAATCGGAAGTCTCCGACTTCTGCTGAGGCAACCGTCCTCCTCCTTGTTCTCAGTCTTGTATCCCGGTTTGTGTTCTCTTACGCCTCAACATACTAGCATCTCACCCTGATGCCCTGCTCGCAAAGCATCACAACCCAGATTCCCATTGCGGGAATGGTATCGGTTCGATTTCCTCTAGACAAGGCGACGCTCCAGGACCAATGGCCTTGATCCCCGAAAACTAGCAAAGTAAGCGTACATGTCTGCTTACTGGCACTCTGAGACCTTTCGTACTGTCACAGATCCCATATCGCTTTCCCCCTTATAGAGCCGTGCTTGCCCTGCTTCGCCCTTTTCTGCCTTCATACACAACGATCTATATTGTGACAGTCCTACGCTGTAATTCCCACTCCATTGCATCTCTCGATTGTGTTCCACCAATGATACGTCTTTGATCGAGAGACAGAGAGATTGCTATGACTTGATTGCGTGCCGACTCGGTAGCAAAGCATCAAAGCATTAGTAGCCAACCTTGGGCAAACCAAACGGGTTTTCCGTCGCGAAAGATCTTATTGCTTTCATATTGAAGTGAGCTTGGCCCCAGACGCGCTGACTTCCGACAAGCTCGCATCTACAACTTATAATCCGAAATGTGAACGTGACCACAGCGCTTCTGGACCTTTTATGCCAGAGGCTCGCGGCTACAAAGAAGCGAAAGGGATGCGGTGGTACCAAGATCTCACCGAGGTTTTACGACTTCATCCAGTTCTGACCTTCCTTCTAGCTCTGTCGGTCTATTGAGAAGCGGTCTTGTTTTCTCATGCAAATGTGAGAATTTGCCATCGTTCCCCGAGATTGTAGGGTATGATCTCATCCTCGAAGGTAGCCCGATCCGCGGGTATGTTGCAGTGTTCGTCGATGTAGGCATTCGCTATGGCCGAATCGAATATTTCGAAGCTGTATCTGGTGGCCAGGATGCTAAGTGTAATGTGCAGCTCGGTATTTTGGCAGACATAGGAAAGCAAGCGGACCAAACATTGAAAAAAGGCATCGTTCTGCAGGTCTGAGTCTTGAGAGTAAGGTTTCTTCCATCTGAGGGACAGCCGCAGTGTCTTGAGCTTCGTATGATTGCGGCAGAGGCGAACGATGGCTTTACCGAAGGCCCCGTCAAGATCAAGCTTTCGAGTGCTCCAAAGATACAAGGACAGGTCTTCTAGGTTTGGACAAACACTTTTGCTAGTAGATTGATTGATGAATAGGTTTGCATAATGTCGGGCTCTGATGTTCTTGTTGCCGTCATTGAAAACAACTCGTTTGAGGCAGAAGAAGGTGACCGGAACCAGTGGCGGATCCACAAGCCTCCTTGTAGTGCGGCATTCTGTATCAAAAGGCCATGCTAGTGAACGTTCGTAAAAAAGCTGCACTTTTGGTGATTTCTGTTTAGCGCTAAGTCCTTCGATGTCTGGGCAGAACGGTGAGTTACCGACAGCCAAAGCCCGCAACTGACTACATCTGAACAGGACAGCTAGGATAGCGCCGTAGCTATACGGAAAGGCATATTCAGTAAGATTGAGCGTGAGGCTCTTGACGAAACCCATCCTCTCTCTGAAATGAGCACAGGACATTGAATACAACATGCCATCCGTATTGTCATGCCTTCGTGGCAACAGCAACAGAGAAGCCCACATCTTCTGTTGAAACCAGTGATAGAAAGTCTTGTTTACCAATGAATATGTACCAGCCATATGAAGTGGCCGAATTTCGTCAATCAGGACGTGTTCAGAAACAAGCTCCAAGACTTCGAGCGGAAGATTGTCAAAGCCCACCCTCTGTGCTGAGGAGTCGACAGAGTGCTGTCTTGTCAGCTCTGCTTTCAAGTCTCGAGCTGGTATGCTGAACAGAAGGTGCTGTAAAACTTGCAGTACGGATTTTCCAGTAGGCGTAGGGCAACGACCGTTGAAAGTGTCGCGGAAATGCCTGGAATTGGTTTGCAAGACATCCTCGGGACATCCCCACTCGTCACTTTTCTTTTTCTTGACAATGAAGACCTTGCGCAACCAATCGGGGAAGTCAGAGCGGCTCAGCAACGGATGAAAGGCACTGAGGATAACTTCCAGGGAGTCTTCAAGGGTCTTCCGGGCATAGTCAGTTCTAAGACTAAAACCGTAGCTTACCAAATCTTGACAACGGGCGAGTCTGTTGTCAGCTACGCGTAGTCTGCATGGATATTGCTCAGCCGAAGCAAAGCTCCACCAAAACAAGAGCTCCTGAGCACGCTGTTCGCTCGAAGTAGAAGGGCCAGGATTTGCAAGATCATCGAGCTTGCCGCTAGAAAGTTCGGAAAGGACGTTATCGATTGCCAAAACCGGGGAAAATTCATTTTTGTATAGGGTGTTACGGTAGCAACAGATTGAGCGTTGGATAGCTGGGCCGTACCTTATAAGACCAATCTGCATAGAGCTGCCGTGAAACTTTTCTGCCGAGAGGGGTTGTAGCCACGGTGGAAAACCAGGTTCGTTTGAGAAGGACGCCATGCGATGTAGCAAGATGGCAAAAGCTCGGACAAGCGAAGGTATGAGCGCAGAGGTTTGCGTAATGAGATGCTCAAATGAGTGGATCAAGGCAGGCCTTCTGCTCAGGAAAATCCATCTTTGAAGCTGTTCAGCTCTATGGAGGGGTGTCACGTTGAGATCTTCTTTGCAAGAATACCCCAAATGTCTCGATATTGAGAAAAGCACTTGTTGCAGGCGGAACACGGTGGGAGCTTTTGGCTGGACGCAATCGTACATAGCGGCAAGAGATCCATAGAGGCAAATGCTGAATCTATCCCGGACCTCGGACTTGAGCTCCCACACAGCTTTGGCCTCGTTCCAGAGAAATAGAATGCGGAGCCATGCAGGGAAAGAAGCATGCGACACATGAGCTTGCATCTGAGCTTCAAGAGCATCAAGTGCCTTCCTCCATTGTTTTTTCGGAATGTATACCCTCATCGTTCTATTACTGCTATGGGTTTCAGGATGCGTTTGTTCGAACCAGAAGAAGAGCTCCTCCGTTCGAGTCTGCTGCTCTGCGCTCAGGGCGTCTTGCATCGTCTCCGAATGCAATTGATATAAGTTACCAACCCGTTGCAGGACATACTGCAAGCGTTCTAGTTCAGAAGCGTAAGGTCTGAGGTACTTGTGGACTTGGCTCAAAGTGGTTAAAATTTCGTATGTTGAAACTGTGCAAAGAAGCGGGTTCAGTCTCGGCACACCGCGAACGTCACCGTCTTGGTAAAACAAGGACATGAGCCATTCGGGAAAGTCCTTCTTCCGAGTGTGGGGCAGCAAAGCCTGTTCTAACACATAAAGTAGCCTTCGCCACTCCTGGCGTGAGGCGTAGAGCAACACCCAGTGAAGATATGTGGTCTTCGCCTCCACTGCCATATCATTGTGATCCCTGACGTCGAGCCAGTACGACAGCGGCAGGGTTGGTTGTTCTATGGCTTTGCATACACCGCCACCATACGCGGCAGCTTGAGAAGAGAGCATGTGCTCTATGACTTCTACGACCGAGGCTCGAAGATGCGACTTGCGATACCCTTCGGCGATAGATAGGCATAACTTTACATTCAAGTGAATCGATCCATTTTGAAAGAGATCAATGATCCACTGCGGTGCATGCTGGCAGAACTCCTCCCGAGCAGGTTCAAGCTGGTGCAGATACTGGGCCAGCGCTTGCTCTGTCTCGTTCTGATAGCCCGTCTGAGGGAATAGGAAGAGGGTTTCGAAGGCTTGAAGACAGTGCTCGTATTGCAGCAAATCAGATGCTGCGTTCCGGTCGTTGCACACTATCCATTGTGTCGTCGAAAGGTTTCTGATACGTTGTCGTTGTGCCGTTGTGCTGCTGGGCGATGAAAGGTGGCGATCTTGCAATTTTAAGCAATTCCAGAGAAGATGTTCCAGCAGTTGTACGGTCGACACGTGTGGTTCAACTTTCAGGTGCTGGTCGAGAACATCCAGCAGCTCAGCGATATCCTCCCTTGGGCTATACTGTCTGGAAAAGCTGTGGAATCTTGTGGTTTTGGTTTCAGTAAAGCTAAAGAGAGGATGAAGCCAGGTAGGGCGGTTGAAGGTCGACAAGCTGAAGCCTAGTGCAATCAGCAGGGTCGAAAGTGCTTGCTGGAGCTTGACTTCGCGTGCAGCCCGATCCATACCAGTGTCTAGGCGAGCAACTAAACGTATTTCCTCTAGCTTCTCCATTTCCATGTCAAGGACCCCTTCATGCTCGTGGAGGCGAGGAACGAGCCATGTTGACCCTAGCAATTCAGGCAGCAAACGAGAGCGTTGTTGCGGGGTGCTAGCCGCGCACTGTAGAGAATTCTCGTTTCTGTGATTACGCTCGTTTCTGTGCTCTTGGTAATAACAGAGAGCGAGACAGAGCACGTCAAAAGTCGAGCCGCTGCGCCTTGCACCACTATAAAGATCAAGAACATAGAGAAGGAGCTGTTGATCATCGATCAACAGCAGCTCCGTCAAGATTTCACGGCCATTATCTTTATACAAGAGCTTCTTCAAGCTACTCGGGCATTTAGGGTGCAGGAAACAACGGGAAAGCTCGCCTAGAAGCTCTATGAAAACCTGCAAGGAGGAGCTCAAAGGTACTCTGGCTCTGTTTCCGCTCTCATCAGGGAGGCAACGATGTTCGAAGGCTCGTATGATTGCATCAATTTCAGCACTTCTCTCCTCATCTTGGCCGAGATAGAGCCAATGGAGAAGCAGCGTGCCGGACGGCGTGATTTGGTGCTCGACAGCCTCTGCGTCAGCGTCTTCCAGCCTGTGGCCTGGAGAAGAATCGCTTGGCTTTGAGGGGTTGGTGTTGGTGTTAGACTCGGACATAATGCGAATGGAGTGCTGCAAGATTCACGGTAGTACGAGGGGATGTAAGCTCCGCTCTTGCTTGTTACAGGAGTTTAGCAATGACGTTGCAGAGGATGAACAGGTGGGGAAGCGATGACAAGGTAGGGAAGAAGGCTAAGCTGCGAGCGAAGCGTAGGTGGGTTTTTTATTTTGCCCTTTGTTTTGTTGGTTTTTGATTTTGCTCTTTGCTTTGCTCTCGTGCGGTCTGCGATCACTATGTGCTGAAGGAGAAAACCAGCACATCAGCTCTTCAGTCGCACCTGGCTGCGCGTTCAAAGTGAGCGCGGTTTCAATCTAGACGCAGCAACCAGGTTAGCTTCGTACATAGCTTGGTCTTTCTAGGCTCAATCACTCGATCCAACAGCCGTGAACATTCCGGCCAATAGCTGAGTCGATCTTATATCCAGGTATCCGTACTTGATCGTGTCGTTATTAGCATTTAGAATTAGGATTCACGCGAGGCCGAAGAATAGGTGATCGGGAAGAAGCGAATCTGTAGCGATGCTTTTGATTCGAATCGGCGCAGCCCTCAATCGACCAAGTCAGTCAAAGATAGAACTGTTCTTGTACGTCTATCTCAGTGAGAACGGTCAGGACGAGCTAAAACTGTACAGGCATTATTGTGATTGATGGTCACTTGGAAAAGCCTTGAATCTATGCCGACGCTTTGTGTTCGTGGTTTTGTCCAGTTGTGATTCACATTGTATGTACTGTACAGTACATATACTCTTACTAAGCGCATGCGCGCTATGTTGGTGTCGGTGCTGCTGTAAGACTGAAACTCGCTTGCGCAGTCACAGTATTGAGGCATCACACTCCCCCTATCTAGCGTGCTTCCAGACAGTGTTTGTTGAGCCCCAGAATTCCCAGTGCAAGAGGTGTCACTGGTCTCAAGCTTCTCAGGCGTATTCAATCCGCCTCGTCCTGGTTCACCGTCGAGAAGCCTTATGCTCGACAACCTGGTATGTCCGTTTGCTCGCGTATTGCCAACTGACACACCGACTTACCGTCTTAGTATTTCGCAGGGTGAATATGCCCTGACGCTTGTAGGCATTCAGCAAGCTAAACAAAGTGGTACTACACGACCGAACGCAACACAGACAACCGCTTTCGGTAAAGGGGTCAATCCAAGCTCCTGCCCCGGCGGTCCTCGAAAGTAAACCCACTATCAGACACCGGACTTGCTGCGAGGTGTCACAGGAGGTCCGCTTCCTCTTCCCTTCATACTATAGGCATTGAGCTCATGGCTATATGGAGATTTTTCTTTAACCCTAAGAATCGCACACAGCCTCTATGTGAAGATAGCGAGGTAGTAGCGGGCATAGATCGGGGCGCGAAACGTAACAGCTTACTGTCGAGATTCATACTGTATTTCGCGGGCCAGCAGCGCATCAAAGCCAAATTACTGAAGTCCGATGACAAAACCACACAAACTTGATTTGATTCATGTTGGGCCTGCCGATGAGCCATACACGCAATTCGTCCCAGGACATGTGGTGTGGATCACCGGCGTTGGGAAAGTGCGTCGTCACTCAAGCGAAGTGACAACATTGCGGTGAGGATGCTTTCCTGCACCGAGCGTTGATGAACAATGGTCGGGGGGTTATATGCATGACATCTGTCAAGCGACAGCAGACCACCCATCAGTCCTGATCTCCGCCTAGCGAAGATGAAACCAACCGCCTAAGCCCGCTTGCTTGCCTTTCGATTTAATACTCGCAAGGCAGTGTACTAAGCTAGTACGCGTGGTTCAGGCCTGGCTCAAACAGGTGGAAACATCCGACTTTTGTCGAGTTGAATAGACTGTACTTTGAAATAAGCCTCTTCTGCAAATTCCTCGCGCTCACTGAACACGGCTTGAGTACGTACGGTTGTAAATACACTAGGAGCTCATGCACCGCTGGAAACGCGTTTCCACCGTACAAAACCTGTTTCCACTTTCCAACAGGTTTGTGAACTTCGGATAGCTGAAGTATACCCAAGCCTTCAGTAGCGCTGCAAGCTCTCCCACTGCTAATCATGGCCGCTGGTTGCATCTCATTCCTAACGAACATGCAATACACCCAAATGGTCAGCCCGCATCGGAACTACTACTCTGGGCCATTGCTCGATATCTCTCTGGTCAGGCTGTACATGTACCCCCTTTCGAAAGTGGTCCACCGGAAGGCGCGCGGGCTGGCACGCTGTGGGGAGGGTTTGCATGCGGCCCAGCGGCTAAGCGCAGCCTCAGCACGGAGAAGGTCAATCTGAATCCGAAGGACTCTTTCTTGCGGACCAGGCGCGGCTTTCGACGTTTGAGCCCAACGGGTGTTGCTCGCGTGCACTCTCAGGGCCCTCTTCCATCATGCGCAGACAGTGTGTGGTCGAGATAAGCGCCGGCTCGAGCTAGCCGTGCAGGCCCGTGGTGGCATAGAAGTGCAGCCGTATGCTCGGCACACGGCTGCGTGCGACTGCGTGCGGCACATCGACAAGCATCGGTGCATTGTGCAGCAGTTGTCATTGCTGCTTGCCGTTATGTACCTGGGCCGCCTCGGCCCGGCACCGCATGCCCGCTAACATCCCCCCCTAGACTGTGTCGTGAGCTCTGCGCAGGTTTCGACCGCCGTTGCCAGGCTGTATGCGCTCTTCACGCTGCCATTCTGCGTCAGCCGCAGGTCGGCCTCGGGGCGCCGTGTACGATTGTGAGGGAGGACGCTGCGCTGTCCTTCTGTCTTGGTGTCTCGGTCGAGTCCGATAAGGCCTGCCTGGGCGAGCTGCGCGACGCGACGTGCATGCCTGGGCGGGCTGCGTGACGTCCTCCTCCAGGCAACAAAGGAGGGTACCAAGCTCGATGTAGAAGGGCTGGCTGTTGGTCCATCCTTCATTAACCACAACCTCCCCTCCAGACGTCTGCGCCGTTCTGACGCCTTTACGTTGACTACAGCCACCAAGCACCATTGGGGGTCTCATGCTATCCGGCCCCTATTACAGGGTCCAACGCTCGGATCTAAGATAGCGCGTTGGTTGGTTCGCGAACGACAGAATGATGATTCCGGCCGCTGGTGGCTTCGTTGTCCTCCCAATCACATTCTCGGGCCTCTCTTATATGGCCGAAACAGTCAATGGATGCGTTCAGGAGCTGGCCATAACTCTTTCATACTCCTGTTCTGAGAAGGAAAAAAAGAGGGGGTGTAGCGACGCTTGCGGGTTTCGGACCCTGAGGCCCAGGGAAGGATGCAAGCAGAGTGTCCAACCACAGCGTCCAAGCAGAACAGCCGATGCGGCGGAGAGCTGAAGAAACGGAAGGAATTGCAGACGCAACGTACGTCAGCGAGGACCGACTACAATCTTTTTAGCAGAGCCTAGCGGTAACCTCAGTGGTTAGTGAATATGCGGTTTAGCTAAGGCTGGACAAATGATCGAATTGCTCGGGCGCGATGAAGGGCCCGACCGCCTGCTTCGGTCGGCACTAGCATGGATCATCATGGAGGGGGCTCCAAACGGATGCATAGCGGCTGACGGCCTGCAATTGGTCCTGCCTTAGCACCTGCTGCGTGTAAAACTGGCCGCCACTATGGCAGCTCCGCCTCCAGCCGCCGATGACACGGCATCTTTGCCCCCTAATGCCAAGAGGGCACCGCCGTTTTCGCTCTTGGACATGAAAGCAAACGCATCACCGGGAAATGCTATGATGCGTCGCCATCAATCTCTGGTGTTGACAAGCAACGCGCGGCTGTGGGCCAGGCGGACAGTTTATAGAAGGCTACCGGACGGCGTCTTTTCTTCTCTCCTGATGCTCTCGTGAAGTCTGCCGCATTTCTGCGCATATTCTATCCGTATACGTTACCTCTTCCTCCGATCAGGGCAATACTAGCGATTTTGGCGAGTTTCTCCCTCAAGCAAATATGTGATTCAAGGCGTGATCTCGATACAAGCGAGGAAAACGGTTTGGGGGGAAGGAGGGAGGTATAGGCAGAAGATAGCTACGGTGCTGTTGGGCGCGGGAAAGGGCAGGGAGGAGGGCACGAGGAGGAGAGCTTTCAGCGAAGCAAACTCGCAAACCTCAAGGTCGGCATACTCGCAAGTGATGCTTAAGCGAGCTGTGGGGACGCACTTTGCTGGGCGAGAAGCCGAGCGAGGGAACGGCAAAAGGAGACGGACGAGGAGCTGGATGAGGAGATTGTCAAGGAGCTGGGGCGGCAATTCAGGCAAGGAGACTGCCAAGCAGGCTGTTAGAAACGGGCGATAAGGCCGACGGACGAGGAAGACGGCGAGAAACAAGGGCAAGGAACATAGCGTGCTTGCGGGCTTTGCCTGGCAACATTGGCGGAACGTCATCACGGCTGCGTCACTCAACGCAGAGCTTCAACGTAACTGGTTCATTGTCCCCTGTATGCTCCCATGCAAAACATGTGAGAATATCATCAGGCTCGCAGGGGTAGGATCGAGTCTCACGCAGCGTGGACCACCTGGCACCATGGACAACGGAAGAATTTCCCCACCGCCGGCAGGTTGGAGGTGAGGTTTGCAGGCTCCAAATCTCTCCACTTAACTCTTGGATACATAACCCGGGTCGGTTACACCTGGGCAGATACAGAAATGGAGCCAAAGTAAGTATGGGCTAGTGTTGGTTCACATCTCGCAACCCTCACGTTCAGCATGTATTGGTTTAGGCCTGTGGCCTTCCGCATGGACTCTTATCTGCCGCTTCAGCTTAAACAGGAGATTCACAGTTCCTCCGTTGTTTACTGTCGTTCATGAGCAGAGTCATAGCCGGCGTGCAAAAATACAAAACGCGAGGTAAGGCCGCGGGCGGAAGGGGAAAAGCAATATTCACGCTGAATTCAAAGCCGGTGGCGAAGCTTGTGGCGCAAATTCTGACCGCGCAGAGAGGCTTAATAGACCGTTGATGATTGAGGCTAGAGAGGTCGGACACAGCCCAAACAGCAAAAGGACTGGATTCCTTCTGATGAACTGGCCGCGGCCCACAAACCGTCAGTAAGGTGAGCTTGCAGTGCCCCTGAGACGCGATGCATAGACGGCGCGCCGGCGTCGAAGATACCGCTAATTTCTATCCGCTCCCAATGTGTAGCAAGGAGGGGAATGCAAAGGCGGAGAGACTCGCGACACAAGAGTTGATTTTGTATTTCAATGGATCTCGCATTACAACAAGGCTCTGCCCATTGTCAGTGGGGACAACGCCGGAACATACCCAAACGGGTAAAGTGGACGAAGTGAGGTAAATCTCGAACTAAGTGACCTCAACCGCTGCGCAATGAAGCCTGTCTGAAGTAGGCCGTAATTACCTGTGAGTGATCGGTTCAAAATCTGCTGCATTTGAAGCGCCTGCTCAAGGTCGCTAAGGAGCTGCTTCATGGACAAGCTATGCTTTGGAACCCTGTCTGGCACTTCCTTGGGTACACAGCCGAGCACTGGACTGGGAGATATCCCTGGGCGGTAAGGATTTGTGTGAAGCGGATAGTTCGGGCACTGTGGATCCATGTACAGTCCATACTTGAGGCCAAGAAGGCATTTGATGGAGCACCAATTATAACTCACCTGTGGTCGTCGATCGATGAAGTGCAGCTCTTCGCCTGGCTCTCTCAAGCATCTGAGCGATCCAGTACCCGCCAGTTTGGGCGATGGAGGCTTATAGGCATCAGCTGGAGCGCAAGCAGACTGATGATCAGAGTTTCCAGTGTTGTTGCCGAACTGACCTTCGCTTGCATCCAACACTCGGTTTTGAGCTTGGTGTCCTGATCGACCTTCTGGGGCGGCCGGGGGCGGTTGACCAGTTTGTCGAGTTTTGCGTGGAGAGCTTCTGGCTCCATAACCGCCTCGGTTCGTTCCACGATCGCCAATGAAATTTGGGTCTCTTGCATGGTCGTCATCATCTCTTTCAGGCTCCTGCGGTGAAGGCGTCCTTTCCTTCACCTAATCTACCGGCTACACTGAAAGTAGCGTTGCATGCTTGATCGATCCAAGCTTGCCGCGTCGCATTGTCTATAGACAAGGTGCAGTTCAGGGCACGGAGCAGGAAAACAACGACATGAAGCAAGAGCGATGATGCCAGAGGGGCATTCGGCTCCCGCTGCGGTACATTGAAATATTGAAAAGAGTCAAGTTGCTGATTGTCGAAGTCGAGGAAGAAGAACATTGTAACGTCGTTGCTTGTTAGCAAGCTGCATGGGCAACCGCCAGAACTGCATAATCATATATCTGGCTGATCTGATGTTGCAGACGAGGCCATAGTGGCTTCCGGTATTTCCACTATCCAAGAATGATTTCAGCTCAATGCTAGGAGTCGTGGTCGAAGCTAAGTCGGCACGGGATGGGCCCCCTACTGGCGCCCAGAGGGCACGTAGATTGCTTTGCTTGAAAACTGTGGAAGGTTTGCATTCAATCGGGGTGACCAGTGACTGGTTGGACTCGGACAGGTTGGAATCAAGGTCATCGGAAGCGTTCGCGTTGGGCCTATTGAGTGTCGTGAAGAAATACCCATCTGCTTGCTTCCGCCTGTCTTTCTGCACTACCATGCCGAGGGATGGCAAGCTTGTGACTTGTTCGAATGGGCCGAGTCCTCGCTCAAGAAGGCTGGTGGGTAAGGCTTCCTGCTGACTGCTAGCCCAGGGCAGGCCTGACGGACGCTCTGCACTGAAATGTAGCTTCTGCTGCTCATGCTGTGCAGCCTGGTTCCCATCCAGCAGGGGAAACAACCGATTCAGCTCTTCAAACCCCGATAGAACAGACCCGTCGGCGCCGCGTAAGGAAGAGCGGCGAGCGAACAGCTCGTTTACGACACGGATGGCGTTGGGAGTAACCAGATCGTCACATACTCGTCTGCTGATGAGCTCCAGTCTTTCGCTCCGATGCTGCTCAATATGATGTTTCGTTCCAAGCAATTCCGCACGAGGGAGGAAAAAGGCATCTTCGCCTAGGATGCGTACAATGGCAGGAGCAGCACTAGCAACAGGATTCGCCATGTTGTTGTCGTAGGTGACACACCTGGGAAGCCTTTTCTGCTGATGAAGGGTCGCGGATCCCTGCGTCCCGTCAATCATTTCTTTTTGAGGAAGGATGCGTGAGCGAAGAAGGTCTTCGATCAAAGGATGCTACCCAGGGGAGTGTGGCGGGCTTCAACATCTGCTCGTTGTGCTGTGCCTTTTCAAGGGCAAGCTCCTTCTCCCGCTTTTCTCGCTCCTTCCCCCTTCATTCGTGTAACTTTTCTTCTTGACACTCGAGTCTTGCCCTACGTTCGGCTTGTTCCTTGTCCCTTTTTTCTCTCTCTTTGTCCTTCTGTAATTGCTCATTGTCCTTCTGTAATTGCTCGATGTCCTTCTGTGCTTGCTCTTTGTCCTTCTGTATGCACAGCAAAAAGGATCGAAGTTCTTCTGCGAGGTGCTCTGGCATTTTAGGGTCCTGCCATATGCACAGGGGCTTATCCGACTCTTTTTCTGTCTGTTTAAAACTTCCGCCGATGCCAAGGCTTAGTGCCATGCTGTTTTCTACCGGGTCAGGAGTGCTTTCGATGTTGTGGCACATTTGCATGTCAGCGCCCGTCACTGTGACCTCGTGGGAAAGGCTGCATGAGGAGGTAGAAAAGGCAGGGAGCTGGAGAACTGCACCGCAGACCGAAGCTAAAGATTGAGGGTTCTTAGACAGAACAGGGTCTGACCCGTCCAAGATGCCGAGCCTCGAATTGGCCGGAATGGCAGAGGACAAAGAGGAAGACAGCAGAGCTGGAGTAGCGAAGCATCGTTAGAGGTTGCAGAATCTTGAGCAGCATCATCCGCAGCCTCACTCGCAGCATCCCACGCAGCCTTCTGGACAGCATTGTGCGCTGCGGTCGGAGCTACCATTTTTTTCAGTTCCTCCTAGCACGACGGCGTACGAAGAAGTCAGCCGCGAGAGCTCGGCTTGCTAGGCGGTAAGAAGGAGCGATAGGCTGTGAATCGCAGGTAGCTTAGTAGAGACTGCGTTCTGGCGTTGCCCTTTTATGCGAAAGCATCGTCGAACCTTTGTTGTCCGCAGAAAACGGGACAAATGGAAGCGTGCCAACGTGCCACCTTGGCTAAGAAAGAAGACCAGACGTGTCAGTAGGAGGCTGGCGATTGTCTAGAGGCGAGAGGTATTAGATGGCGAAAGGGAAGACTTCATAAGCTGGCAAAGTTTCAGAACCTTTCCGCACTTTCCGCTGCGTAGTGGGCACTTCCGTCCGTCACGGCTGTGCGTTCTGATCAGATGGAAGCCAACTATGGGCTCTACCGTCGTCAAGCTGACTCTTGATGTAACGGGAAGGCAACACTATATATATGTACTGCTTAGCTACAACCTCACCTGCCGCCCTCTGAAGCGTCTTTTGTGCAGTCAAGCTGTGGGCTTTTAGCTAGCCAAATTTCGTTTCTTCTCTCTTCTGTGCAGGAACGCCGCTGTATGTACATCGCTGACATTACCGACGTTGGGATCTAAAGATGGGCGTCGCGCAATGGTGATGCATTCATCCCACTAAGCTCAAGCTTGTGCTTCAAGTATCGCATATCGATCACATTCACCAGGGTTTAACGCACCTGTGGAAACGCGATTGCACGCCACCGCTCCTGCTAAAGTGGTCCCGATGCCTCTGGAAGCACGATTTGGAGCATGGAAGCGCGGTCCCAAAGTACGTTAAACCCTAGTGATTATTTTCATATTCATCAGAATTTGTATTTGTGATTCCAAAGCAGTAGTACGAGCAAGTGCATGCACAGAGTTTACCTTACCGAGCCTTAATCTATTCGAGATGAGCAGGCCGCGATGCAACTGTTGAAGGCTCGAGCGAGCCATCGGCTCGAGACCAGCTGCAGGCAGCAGCGATGCCGAGCATCGCCGCTTCTCGGGACCGCCAGGAGCTCGGGCCTCCTGGCGCTGCGTGTGCCCCTAGACCTGGTACCCACACGACAGGAGAACTAGACTAGTCAGTCCCCTTCCCAACGGTATCATGATTACCACTCACATCATACCATTGTTGTACATACTTACTTGCCGTTGATTGATGTTGTCGCAATCCTAGACTTCAGTGCTCTGTCAAACCGTTGCGCGAGAATCCAACAGCAACGACCTGATCAGAAATTTAGCCTACCTTCACAGAGGCTTGCACTGCCCCGCCCTTGAAAGCGCGTTCTATAACCGCCCCGCCATCCACCTCTGGAAGCGGAGTGCAGAGAGATGTAACTAGGCCATGGCTTCGACGGCTAGAGTGCTTGTGGCGTGATTTAAGCGGTTAGACGCGGGACGCCTTATGGGAATAAAGCGTTTGCACTACAATGCACGTCTCCCTGTTCTTTGGCCCGGCCAAGTCGCAATCGCTTCTGTCGTCGCCGTCCATGTCCAAATTCCTCCGCCGAGCAACGGCATGCTCAACGCATCCGCTCCTCCCTTGTGCGTATGCATCTTCACTAAGGCCAAGCTTTTTTTCTTTCTGGTCTTCGTGTTTCCATAGCAAGGGCCCTCGAAGCACAAGCACAGAGCGGTCGATCTCACCCGCTTGTGCATACCGCCCTTTGCCTTTCGCATGCCTGCGTACTACTAACGACTGCGACTAACAAGAAGTAGTATCCAACACGAAATTGGCGATTTACATAAATTGCCTTCCATAAGGCCTTGTTGCTGGCCACCTCGCCAGCATCAAGGGTACATACGCTTGTTCGAGCTACAGGAAAGATCTTCCTGCCGTTATACAAGCAGCACTCGTTGCGTTGCTTGCCTGCCTCGTCGACCACTGTTGGCGACCACTGTTGGCGACCACTGTTGGCGACCACTGTTGGCGACCACTGTTGGCGACCACTGTTGGCGACCACTGTTGGCGACCACTGTTGGCGACCACTGTTGGCGACCACTGTTGGCGACCACTGTTGGCGACCACTGTTGGCGACCACTGTTGGCGACCCTCGTACCCTGTGGCAGCAAGTGGCACTACCATCCAAGCGGCGTTGTCCGACGAGGAGTGGCGATGACCTGACGTCCAAGCAGCAACCGCTACCCCAAAGTCACGAAAACCTGCGCGCGTCTTCCGTTTTCAGGACGCCAACCTCTCCATCCATCTCAACTGCCATGTACTCGTGACGCTCATCGGCAGCAGCTATTTGGGAGCCCTACAACGATACGTCTTGGCCGCCTCGTTCATGCGAACCTTTGTGGACGAAACGATTCTTAGCGTCGGCCGTGTTTCCATCTTGAACCCTCAGCTTGGTCCATTCGCACCCGCTCTGCACGGCACAATAGCCCACTCCGGTCGCTTTGATGCCGTTATCCCATCCTGGAGCTTTCAACATTACTGAAAACGTTGCCAGTTCGGTCGCATCGCCCTGCCCAACGCCTGCATCGCTGCAAATATCCGCGCCACGCTCGTGCTTGAGGCACGGCTTGCCGTCGCCGATGGTAGGTACCCGGCAGAATCTACTCGGTCCCCTACTGGACAGAGTACCGCCTGGATCAACGCTACGAAGGGCCATTAGAAATGCTGCGCATGGCGTGAGGGTTCAAGATGTCATGGACTCGAACAATCTTTTGCTCAGCGCATTCGTCGGTCTGAAGAAGCGTCATTTCCAGCTCGTTCGGGTTTTGCCCCTCATCGACCCGGCCGGTGGAATCATTTCACAGCGGCCGCCACCATCTGCCAGCACTTACGGTTCGGCGTTGACTGGTGCGCAACGACAGCACTACCCAGCACCTATCCGAAGAAGATGCATCGGCACGCTCGCTGTCGCGTCATCTCACACAATGGAAATACCTGATTCAGAGAATGCATTTGAGCAACTTCATTTCACCCGGCCCAACCTTGGTTACCGGAGGTACAGCTAGCGCACGATGAAATAGTCCAGCCGCACAGCCCGGAAACTCACAGCCGCTGGTGTACCGGCGGCACCGACACCAGCAGCGGTGCATGCGTAAACGCCTCTAGCCTCACATGCGGATACTGGAACTCGTTTTGCAGTACTTTCTCCAGATGCGTCAGGGCCGTCAGCAACATCCGCAGTGGCGAGTCCCTCGCCACAGCCTGCTGCTTTAGCACGGACAGCTGCGTATCGAAGTCGGCCAGCTGCGGATCCCGCTCGGGGTTAGCTGGAGCAGATAGCACACCTGCAGGGCCGCAGCAAGCCACGCTGGTGTAGCTTTCCAAGTAATGTTGAGCCGCACAGTCGGAGGCATACGCCATCTTCACATCTGGTAGCAACTGCAAAGCTAAAGGGCGTCCGCATGGGTAGTGCGCTGACCAGAAACCACACTGATCTCAGGGGCCACGAGCGTCCTTAAGTTCGACCCTGCCTCAGTCTGACGCATCCTCCAGCATCTGGCGCGGCTCGAAGTTATGTTCGACTCGTACTAACCCTGCCTTTTCGAAAGTAACCATCGAATCTTGAAGATATTGACCCGTACTCATGACGCTATAACTTCATATACCAGGGACGGCGGCTTCCCCGTAGTACTCATATTTATTCTTGAGGAACTTGTAAAAGTCGCCAAGGAATGAACTTGAACCTTTTCAAGTCCTTCGTGATTTGTTTCCTTTTTCCAGCTAGCGGTAATGAAGCTAGCAGTCATGAGTCATAAGTCGAGCCGAGTCATGACTATGACGCTACACAGATAATGATGGATTTATACATTCTACACATCGTAGCAGGGGATTAGGCACCGGGGGAAACTTCCAGTAGACGTTCCCGTAGACGTTCCCGTAGACGTTCCCGTAGACGTTCCCGTAGACGTTCCCGTAGGCGTTCCCGTAGGACTGCTAAATAGAAAGGAATGATCGAAGGCACTTATGAACAATAATGAATCATATCAACACAAGTATGGGAGCGTTTACAGACCCATCTCTCCCTTGGCTCGAAAATTGAAGTCGTGAGAATCCCGAAGGACGTCCTTAATTTCCCACAACAGAAGAAAACGCGTCTTTTTGGGAAGAACTCACACAGACGTCCTGCCCGGCATCGGGTACATTTTATATCGCAGATTTAGGTTCCATGACTGGGATTTGGCAGCACTCATGACACATAATGCGACGCGGCGTTCGTGGAGCTTTCAATCTTGAAAACATTCCCTTAGAAGACCAACGGCTCAGGACACGAATCCTAGGCGGAGAAATTCCCCTAGCCAAATGTCCTAGAGGAAGTTTCCCCAGAAGCTACAACCTCTTGATTCGGACTATAATCGCAGTAACACTCCTGTTTTCATAGAGACCACTATCTGGCTTGTGGTCCTAGCGAGTGCTAGGGGAGTTTCTCTCCCCCCTAAAAATAGGAGTGCAGCGGAGAGAGGGGAAAAACTTCCCCTAGGAGTACTACGAGAAGTTTCCGCGAAATCCACCACCCCCCGTTATGAGTAGGTTTGGATGGCATAAACAAACGCTGACTCTTCGGTCTTTAAGACTTGTGCGAATTTTCGAGTCATGAGCTTATGAGCTTTGTGCGCATACGTAAATTAGGTCTGATTCGCATGCTGTCTAGAAATCATCATATTAGTTACTCATGACCGATTCATACCACCCTATCCACTTTATGCTCTCCAAATTTGCACAGCACACATTTGGTAAACATGATTCATGATTTATTGGTATTTACGTGTAGAAACGAGAAAGCTTCGAACGCTAACGTAGTAGCAGTCATCTGAGTTACACACGCTTTGAGTTGTTGCAGGAAGTGCCTCCCCTAGACAACGCTTAGGGTTCAGGAGGATAATTCTCCCTTTGGGGTCCTAGAGGTATATCTAGGAATTTTCTCTCTTGAAATCGAGGCCTTTAATTACTATGGAGAATCACTCATCACTCTATGACTGTCGTTTTATGCACCTTAAGAACTTGTAATTCATGATTGATGAATGCTTTTAGGGTGGAATTCTGACTGTTCACTGATGAGCCTAGTTGAAAGTGTGTGTCATAGATAAGCTATTCTGGGGGAATATCCCCTCTCGCCCTACCGCATACTTATGACTCATCATGCATCAACTCACATTCACACACTTGGAAAGCGTCATAAAGAGACGGTAAAATTGACGTCGCACTCAAGACTTATAGGAGGGGGACTTGAAATCCTAGAGGAACATTTCGCTCCTGGACTCGCTAGTGTTGTCTAGTAGAAGAAATTCCCGCAACAACTAGAGGCCATGTTAGGTTCATACGCATCAGTGCAAGGGTCACACCAATTTTGATGCAGTGACTGTGGGTTTATACAAGGAGCTTGTTGACGACAAGGGGATGAGGCGCCATCATGCGTGTACGGCGAAGGTACGGGAAGGCAAAGAAGAGGATTCAAAATTGGCCCGTGAGGCTGAAGGTTCGTTCGGCGTGGCTTATGAGTAGAATTTATATGGCTTCCGGGGCAACTCATTTCCTAGGCGTCACTTCGCTAACATAATGGCTTCCCGACTACTAGGGGGAGTTTTTTCTTACCGCCAAGACTCCTGGGAATTTCTTACCTAGAACTCCCTGGGACTGGAGCTCAACTTACGCTACCCGTCCAGCAGATATGAACGATTACGCAATCGAATTCCGAATTCGACGAATACGGCAGAGAGCATCGAGTGAAGTACGAGGTGTTCGCCGTGCTGGCGCTTCTGGCGGACTCATTGACTGTTACCGAGCATGGTGCTGCGCGAGCGGCGCGCATGCTCGGACCTGAGCGCTGGGAGCGACAATCCGTTTGGCATCGTGCGGCCCAAGCATCTCGCCAATGAGCAGGACGGCGACGTGCTTGATGAGCGCGGCGTCCTGACGCAAGCAGCATGACCCGCCGCCGGTTGAGAATACGTCAGGTTTACCGGTAGTCATAGATGCATTCATTTGAGTGAGATGCTGCTATCGTCTAAAGCATCCTTGGCAACCTACGAAGCGGACGTGCTGGCGTCCGATACAACATCATTTATAATTGTTGCGCAGAAGATGGGATTTTGCGGCGAAGGCAGCCGCGGTCGAGCGGATCTTTGCAGAAGAAACCTGCCGTCGGCCATTGATTTGCCGCTGATCTTGGTCAGAAGATGAGCGAGATGGGCAGCAGCAGCAGCGTGTTGTCCAGCACTCCTGACTATCTCTTGTACGATATAACTGAGGATTTTTTCCTCTTTAGTCGACCACATCCACAATCGCCTGTTTGTCCGTGGGCATGTCAGTGCAGTCATGACTATGTTTCATACTCATACTCATAACTTCACCGTTCGAAGCGTCTCGTCAGCGCAAGACGGCCTTGCGTTGACTTGGATGTAGAGACGATGAGAGTGGAAACGGCGTGGAAAGGACATAGCAGCGGTGGTTGGGCAGGGTCGAGCGAGCTCGGCGACGCAAACGCCACTTCGGCGGCACCGGGGCCATCTCGGCTGCTACCGGCATTGTAATAAGGCTCGTGGCGGATGTAGCGATGCTTGGCGAGTGTTTGCACGGTGGACGACTCCCAGTGGGGAAGCTGGTGCATGTCCTGCGCGCGCTTGACGTACGAGCCGTCGACGGAGACCTGGGATGCGGCTTGGCCGGGCTCGATCGGTTCCCTCCCTGTCCCTGTACCACTAGACATCCTGGCCATAAGGGTGCACACTGCACGAGCTTGCGCCTGAGTGTCGTTGGCATGCGGGTCGAGCCGCGCCAGCGTTTCCTGAATGTAGCGCTCACCCTGGAAGCAGATGCTGTGGCTGGGCGGTCTGCGAGTTGTGGTGGCGCTGTCCGCACCGGGACACATGACTTTGACCAGGCTGCCATATTTGCCCAGGTCGTTGCTTAAGATCGAATCGACGCTGATCTTGGGATACGCGAACAGGTACGACCGGAACTGGAGCATTGCGACGCTCGCCACTGACCGTAGATACTGTCTTGCGCGACGCGCTCACCATGCCTGAAGTACTATGCCACGCTCTATGCGCATTGGCCCGGCTGCTGCGGCCCTTGGTAGACTTCCGGCGGAAACGGCATCATCCTCGAATCTGTCGCCAATCACAATGAACAGCGCGCTGCTGTCGCTGCTGCTGCTGCTGCTGCTGATGGCGAGAACGTGGTCATGAGGCTTCCTGCGCCCGTTTCTGTTGCGCCCGCTCGGTTCTCGAGCCTTGTCGTTGTCAACCCGTGCATTCCGTCGCCGCCGATTATCGTTGTCACTGCCATTGCTGCCGATGGAGTGCCGTCAGCTTGCAACTACGGAACCCCGGAAAGGCGACGAGGTTGGGATACTGCTCCAAGTGTCGAGAGGGCGACGAATGGGCGACGAGTGGGCGAGAGCATCATCGTCGAACTACGACTTGGAACCCGCCGAGATCGTCGTCCTCACCGGTGCCTTTGCTGTGTCGTTCGCATGATGCCGCCTGTGTGTGCAGCTTGTAAAGCCTGGCTCGCTGAAGCAGGAAGGGATCTGTCCTTGATTTTCTCGAGTGTCCCTCTAGCGCCGGGCTGCGGCGGCCCAGAGAGGCGTTGGGAAGTTGCGTTTCTGCGGACCGGCTGTGGGCGGAGCGGCGGACTAAGAGGAGACATCACAGACGGGAGCGGACCCTTTCGGTCGGAACAACGCCTCAATCTTCCTCAGTGGTCGAGGCGCGTTGGACTGCACGTCTCGCGGACGAGAGGACAGAGGACAGACAGCGACCGCCTGAGTCCGGCCTGCCACGGCAGAGCGCGTTTCCACGTTGGCGTGGGATCCGGCCTGCGGGAAGGGAGCCGCTGCTGCGTAGTACGGCGAGAGGTGTCGGCACCACATCACAGTCAGTCTGGGCTAGTCGTCCAGGTCTCCACTCTCTTTGATGAGCTGGCGGTTTGCGTTGCGCTGTAATATGTGTCCGTTTCTAGCTCTGAGATACATGCCGACAAGCCGTGAGAACTCTTACGATCGTAGGTAAGCGGACGTGCAGCTTAGGGTTATATCCGCGCCAGATCGGAAGAGGCAACGCTGGAAACTTTGCGCTGCGTGCAGTCATGGCCGCTCACGCTACATGGGCAGCTTCCTGTACCCGTATTGGGTGTTGGGATGTTCGCGCAAGATTTGGCAGAGCACTGGTCTTGGATTGCGACAACGACGATCAACGGCAAGTAAGTATGTACAACAATGATGTGGTGTGGTATGGTTAAGAGCAACGGTCGTGGTGCTCTGCGTATGGGTCCCTAAGACTAGGGGCACACGCAGCGCCGGGAGGTCCGAGCTCCTGGCGGTCCCGAATGGCGGCGAGGCCCGGCATCGCCGCCACCCGCAGCTGGTCTCGAGCCGATGGTGCGCTCGAGCCTCCAACATTGGGACGGTTGTGCCTTTTTCTTTTGTGTCAAACATTGTGATTATTGTGTCCGAAACTCTACTTCGAACAAAATCCGCGCAAAGGACAAAACAAAACAACGTGCGGTGGGTGAGACGGCTGCGTCCCATCGCCGCTAGCAAGCATATGCGCACGAGACACGATAGACGGAGACTGAGAGAGAGTGTGATATGCAGAGATGGGGCAGGGTTCTCACGGCTCCAAAGGGCTCCCGGGTCCGCCGTAGAAGAGACCGTCGAGGGCAGCGAGAGCAGAAGGGGGGGAGACACCAGGGGTTCCATAAAATTAGCCTCGTTGCTGTCAGCAGATCATGGGGCGAGACTACGGAGAGCGAAATGAAGACTGAAGAGGAGGCGACGTGATACAAACTTTCCTTTTGTGTCAAGCATTGTCATTGTGTTCATGCACCACGCTGGACAAAACCTGCGTAAAAGGTGCAAGGAAGAGGCCCTCGGGCAAGCTAGGCGGATGCGAAGCGAGGGGTTGGGGGCCTAGCAGGGCTGCTTCGTCTTTCCACACCATAACAGCACACCCACAAAGCAGGACGAATTGCAGAAATAATGCTAACAAAAGGTATCGTTGTCACTGTGAACGAGCAGGCATCACGACGCAAGCGATGCGATGCTGGTCCCCCAGCGCTTCTACCGGAACAAAATCATCCAGCCTCCCCTACCCGACAGTCTGACTTTTGCTTTAATAGCGAAGCTGCAATTCCCTGGCCAGGCGTCGTACCCTACCAGTCTGTTACCGAGTTTCACACCGTTGGTAGTCTTCCGGCCACACCTCGATTGCTTCCCACCACTTCGCCCGTTTTTTTTTTCAGCTCGCGCCCAGGTTCTTGATGCGGACAAAATCCAAATCAGCGCCCGATGCAGGCGCACTGCCGCAGTCGATTATTCCGCCCAACTACAGGAAAATTCGCTAAACACCATCGAAGCGTCGGCAACCACGGTTGAGACCGAGGACGAAGTACACCAATACCAATCGGGCTTGCGAGAGACTCGTCAGCCAGTCGCTTTGCTTTGTCGTCTTGGCGTTCTGCTCCTTATCCTGCTCTTTCTAAAAATTTCATTTCCGGTCATCCCACTCGCCCGATGGCCCTACCACAATAGAAGTGTTATCTCACAAGCTGCGCACTGCCATCTAAATCGCCGAGTGGTTGCCCAGCTATGTGGCACGGAACTTCATCTAGTTGGACCTGCATCGTCACTTTCTTCCGACGACAACGATACCTTCTGGTGCAGGCAACTCGAAACATGCCGGTATCCACAGCTCAACTAAGAGGCACCGAGGATTCTCTCGCTCTCAGTCACACACTTCCCATCCAGCTGTAAATGATGCTCACACCTCCGACCACGCATACAAACGCAATGAAGTCTACGCAATGATATCTTGCCTTTACTGACCTCCCTTGAGCCAAGGGGAAGGTCTGTGGCCGGAATGCTCGTCTGGTCAGTCTTAATACAATTCTGTCCGTTCCGAATGACACGATGCCTGCTGCACAGGTGTAGGTAAGCTGCTTTTTGAAGGACTGTGTATGAACCTCTGTGCGGCTGCGATCTTCATCCTCTTTTCAGCACCTGCGAACAGTCAGTGTGCAGCCAGGCGGCGCAACAGAAAGCCTTCGTGGGAACAGTGCTATCAGCCGGAGAGCTGAGCCGTCTCGCTTCTGGTATCGATATTGCTCATCTTTCACAGCCCGCTTCTGTCCGCCAAGTACCGTTACCAAGAACTGATGAAACACATGTCTTTCTTCTGTGACCCGCGTTCTTGCTGGCATTTGGACTATGGGCCACCTTCCTCCCTCACCAGTGCGGTCATATCACCGCAAGATTCTACCGACACCTTTTCTGATGCAGCTGATCAGCTAAGCGGGAAAAGACTGCCGCTCACCGTTGCAGCCGAGATCGAACAAAGTCGGGCCATGATCTGTGCCATATTGAGTCCCAAGGTAGGATGGGCAGCTAGTGCCGCTGCTGCTCACACACCGCACTCCCCGATACTTACCAAACTACTATCTTCATGCTTCTTCCTCCGACCGTACGGTCATTCAATCTATTCTCAACCCACCGGCCTTCCGTTGACGCTCACGTTGTTGTGAGTGTCACAGATATGCAAAGACGAGTGGCAAAGACCGACTCAATTGCCTTACCTGTCTTATTGGTATGGCCTGACCACTTTGGGTGGCGGAACAGACGCGCAGCTGCGTCCGACCGGAGCTCATCTCAGCATCGCCAACCTAGCCACCCTTCGTAGCTTTGAACCAGGTTTAGCCCCACCTGTCACCAGCACAGACGGCTAGCTCCAGAAGGATACAGCACAACGAAAGCGTTGCAATCTGCGCCGGTATACTGTCAGTGGCTCTGCGTCGCGACATTCGATCAGAGGCACAGATGCTCGGGGCAGAGGCATCTCACGGGCTCGGCGGCTGCCCCAATTGTTGCCATTCCGGACGACACTCGCTGGTATCACTGAGGATGTTCAGTTCAATTTAGATGCGCCGGTTCAACAAGCAATAGGGTTGAAGGATACACCCTTCCCGCGGAAGCCTTGGAGCGGGTATGGCGGGCCCAGACAAGTGCGGTGGCATCCTTTGTGTGACTACTCGGAAGCAAGAGCCATGTCCGGGGCGTCGACAAGTGCAGCCGGTACAGCGCCTCAGCGAGGTCAGGATCACGCATTGCTATTAGCGGCAGCAACCATCGGTCTTGACATAGCTACTTGCTAGTTGAACGCGAAAGATGAAAGAAGATCAAGCGGGCTGACAGAAGGATCTATACCGAGTATCTGGAGGCGGCATACCAGCGTCCCAATCTCATGGCCCTACAGTGGATCTGTGACCAAATCAACGAGAAAGACATGTGATATCTGACATGATAACATCCAGCCTGTCCGTCTTGCATTTTGTAACGTTTCCTTACCACGAACAAGCTTGCCGACATCGCACAACAACTAATGAGATCTTCTAGCAAACGCTAAAGTGTGTTCCTGTGTGTGTGTATACAGGTCAATGAGTGTGCGACGTGTCTATATATAGTGCATGGGTGCAATGCCGATAGCATGAAAGCGACAGACGTTGTCAGCCAGCGTCCGGTTTGAGAGTGAGAGATACGATCGATCGGGCCTATAGCCGATGCAGATATAGAGTCGCCGTCCTTTGTTTCAGAATCGGCGATCCTCATCGGGCGGTCACGTGCCTGCCTAGCAGGTCTCCTCTCCGGACCTGCCCGCTTCAGAGCCTTAATCATAGGTGCCTGCCATCATGAGCGTATATTATTTAGCACAGACGTGCATCAAAGAGGTGTTCCGACCACAGATCGCTCAAAAGAAGAGTTGCCGCGCCAACATCCTGCTGCGTCATAGCGCTTCCTGACTCCGAAACCAAGTTTGAGAAAACCAGGAAACGAAACGAAAAAAAGAAAAAGAAAAAGAATGCGAAAAAAGAGATAAAGTCGAGACGGGCGCTGCTATTGACAGCAGCGGACTGCCCTTTGTCGCCCCAAACGTGCTGAATGTTCCAGCACAGACCATGGCGAAGCGCATAGGATGTAACATCACTGAAAATGCATACAAAGACGGCTCTTCTGCAGATCGGGAAAGAACGGAATGCGATCGGGGCTCTAACGTAATTCGTGAATTTAGTCCGACAACGCGTTTGCTACGAAGCGCTTGACTTTGACTTCCATTTGCTCTGTCCAAAGACTAGCCAGCCTACTGACCGTCTTCGACATATGTAGCGCATTTTCTATATGTTTCATGTGAGATTTGAAATTGTTTTTAACCGGTCTTGCACGAGATCGTCTATTGGGAAGTCTGTGACCGCACTAGAAGGTAAAGTTGCGTCGCTGATCATTTCTGGTGTAAGAATTTGTAGAAAATGAGACAAGACGTGCGCGCTCTTCCGTCCAACCGCATACACTCTCCACCGATCGTCAGCATCTTACAGTGGGCACTGCAAGGGAGAAGACGTATGGTGTAGAGCTGCTTGATGTCAAGTTCATCGAATCTCGTATAAGGGAAACAGCGCTGGGAATGGCAGGAGTGGGATGTTTCCTTGGACAGACGAGTGGGCCTTATCGATGTGTATTACTGCCAACCAATTCGGGGCGGCGTACGTCATAGCGCATAGCTTGCAGTCTAGGACAGATAGACGGCTGTACATTTATCTATAGCTGTGTCGGCGGCTCTGTCCAACAGTGCCATGGGGAATACACCTCGTCGCCTTTGTCAGGTGCATAGCCCGATTTCTGAGACTGCCGCTGTCCAGATTTAGCATCCGGTTCATTGACTGGCTTGCTTGGCTTGCATTATGTCATCTCCTCGGTGGAGTCCGAACGAGAGGCATGTACTGTACACTCAGAGACAATGTGAATTGCATCGGGCACCGCGACGGAACTTGAAAGTACTTGGTTCGAGCCGGAACTATAACCAGACGACGATCCAGTTTCTAGGCTTCTTGGCACAGATGATGTGTGACCGTATCATTTAGCTGGTATCACGCTTCTATCGTCTGGAGCATGGTCACCACGCCTACGTCGATGCTCGTATTGGCGGTGCATTACTAAGTTTGGGAGGGTAATCACTAAATACCGAAATGATTGAGACGGTTCTCTTGTTTCAACCAGCGATAAACTCTTGCTCAATGAGCTTCCAAGAAGAAGGATCAATGGAGCGAGAGAAAGCAGAAAGCAGAAGCAGAAGGCCAGGCATGGTGGCTGTTTGGCGGCGAGGACTGCTGCTTTGTACCCAGCGATGCCGCTATGACTGTAGACCCAGCGTAGGCTGGTGCTGATGCCGAAGCGGCGCCTGACGGCGGTTAAAGCATTTCTCACCTAGGTCCCAAGTTGGCCTCCCTTCTCCGTCTCCGGACCAGGTGGACCTGAGGCGTTTCGGAAAGCTTGGGACCATGTGAGAACACAGGTTGCCGCAATTCTTTCAGTTCATTTCGTGACCTGAGCGAGAATGATGAACAGAGCATCGTGTATACCTTGGAGGTCGACACGGTCACGAGGTCCAACCAGCTACACCAACTGCCTCCCCAGCAAGCAGAGTCATAGCGAATGTCTCTGCGCAGCTTTGAGCCCTGCAAACTAGACATATACGGATGCGAGCGTTTCAATGGTTTCTTTCGATCTGGCTGGGCAAGCCCAGCCTAGTCGCTGCTAATGGTGCGTACATGCCCTAATTTCCGTCGGTTCGAGCATCGTCAAGCGCTCTGCTACTGAGTCTTTCGAAGAAGAAGCATACATCTTCAGCACCACGTCGGCCGATCGCACCGCCCGGCAGATGTTTCGACACACACTTAAGTAAGGCCTTGCCACACTCTCAAGCAGAAAACGTCATGATGGTGATGCATCATCAAACAGTACGAACGCCATCAAGACTTCGCAGCAAGCACCAGCTGACGATACAATCCAGGACAAGGGAGGTGCTCAATGACGGTAAGGGCCCTGTACGAGTGTAGTTCAGTTTTGCTAGACCATCTTAGCAAAAAAGATGATAAAAAACCACGAAGTCGTGCCTTACGTATGCCGGCCAATAAGAGGCCTGTCTATGAGCGCCAGAAGCTCTCAATTCTACGCAGCTTTCACCCAAACCAAATGGAAGCAATCGAGGAACGCTCGGCGGCCACAATAAGAGCCACCTTGGCTTTCCTGCTGACCCCATCTGGTCTTGGCGTATTCCATCAAGCATCTCGAGCTCCAAGCAGACACGCCTACCTTGGTCCAGATTGGAAGAGGGGCACGATCGCCCTGATGTGGATCCCACAGGTTGCCATCGCAGCCTTTTCCCTCCTAATCCCGCCAGCCAATCGCCAGAGACGACATCCATGCGCGGGGCGAAAACATTGGATATTCGATTGCCGCCAACTTGTTTTTCTGAGCAGAACAGTGCCGTCAGAATGGTATCGCGCGGGAGGCCCAGGGCTTCTAGTCATTCCAGGACGTCTCTACGGTCGCAGCGGCGACCACGTCGCGGCGAGAGATGATAAAAGACTGAAAGGCCGTTAGTGACGATGATTACCTGAGCTTGATCAGAGTAGCGAGTGAAGCCGATAAGGTTGTATAAACAGAAGATCGAATCATGTAACCAATCCTCTTTGTAGAAGGGAACACCCTTGACAGCCCATCGACAGTGGGGTACAATGAAGACACTTCAGTAAGTCGTCTGTCGGAAAGTAGGTCACCCCCTCCGGCCATTCATCATCCTCCGGCTGATTTATAGCGGCTGCCGAAAGAGAGGGGATGTCGCGGACGTTCCACTTAACTGGGTCAGCACACCGAGAGCCTGCAGCCACATACCGGCTCTCTCCATTGGTACGATCAATGGCGATCTGCATCCAAAACTCAAGTTGACTGTCTGCATACCATTGCATTTCTTCATCTTGTGAAAGTATTTCCTATAAATCTGCTAGCCACCACCCTTCCCTGTTATCGTCGCTACGGTTACAGGCGTTCCAAGCAACTGTTCTGGTCTGTGCAGCTAAGGTACAAAGGAAAATGAGCCGCTCAACACGGTTGCTGACGAGCTCGAAACAGCGTCAACCGCAATGATCTTGCTTTGTGTAACGTGCTGTGATCGCGCGAACGCAAGGGACTTGCGGCAATGGACTTTGCAAGCGCCCCTTGGCTGCCTGCTTCGACTCGGCAGGAGAGAACCCGTCGACCGCTGCTCCATCGACATCCTCTGAGAGATGCAACACTCTCATCTCAGATGACAAAGCACACCGCTGGAGTGTCTTGGCCGCCGACTCTTTTGATGCCAACAACGTGAGCAGCATTGAACCATTCGCGGCTCACTATGTCTAGGCCCGGCGATCTCTTTGTGACCAACGTAACTCTCCTTCGCCAAGCCATGTTGAAGCGCCCATATTGACCCACTTCCGTCCACGGCAGCTGTTAATTCATTGTAGAGAAAACGGAAACTGCGAATGATCCGTCCGTCCGTCGCTGTCCCCTGGTATTTTTCGTGTGTAGAGCAGGCTGGAGCTTCTCATCACTGTCATCGTACGTATGCCCTCCAGCGTGGCTAACCTAGGGCCAACATGCGCCCACACCAGTAGCTGTCGATGAGTAGCCACAGGCTAGGAACGATACCAGAAGCGTCCAGCACAGCAACATCGCTTACCGCTGTGGCACAAATGACGATGGAGACATCACTTCGCTTGTATAACTGGTAGCTGAAAGCCACTAAGCATCACTGAGAAAAGCTAAGGATCGACCGCTGGACGGGAGGCCATCCCTTGCTCAGCGGGCCACTTCTGGATTTAAGCTTGTCTGCTCCGCCATGTTGGCTCAAACACCCTTCGGTTCTACCACTATGGATGGATGGAGTCAGTGCTTCTAGCCGGAGGAATAAAGAAGTGAGACTAACAAGTTCGCGTTGACACTCACCTTCTCTCACATCATCAGCCGAGTGAGAGACCTCAAGGACTGGTTCACCTGAGCCGGGCATCTCTAGTCACGCCCGACATATAAAGAATGCGTTTCGACCTGTCAGCGATCACGGCCAGAAGCAGCGGTAGTTGTCTTTCGCAAAGGGTGAAGTGGGGTATCCGGAAGGGGCGAAGAAGGCTATACGGAATGGGGTGAAAGAGACTAAACAGAATGGGTGAAAGGGCTATATGGAAGGTATGGAGAGGGCAATGTTGAAGGCTCGAGCCGATGGCTTGCTCGAGACCAGCTGCAGGCAGCAGCGATGCCGAGCAAGTACCACAATCACTGTCCACATCATACTGTTGTTGTACATACTTACTTGTCGTTGATTGATGTTGTCGCAATCCTAGACTCAGTGCTCTGCCGAACCGTTGCGCGAGACTCCAACAGGCAACACGTTGTGAGAGGGAACAGACTTCAATTGCGAACACAACGGCGGGCCCTGCCCTGGTGCGAGTATATACACACATCTGGAACCGGAACCGTCTGATCTGAGTGGTGTGAAGGATCACTTGACAGCGACCGAGCATTTCTAAGGTTCAATTTTTTGCTTTCATGTTTCTGTCCTTGGGCTTTCAAGTTTCTGTCCTTGGCTTTCAAGTTTCTGTCCTTTTGGTTTCGGCTTTTGTCGCCTGCCTGCCTCTTTGGTTTTTGTTTCTGTCTCTTGCCTCTTCCGCCTTTCGTCCTAACTTCTCGTATTTTGCGCTCCATATCTCTAGAGCTTCTCACGAGGTGTGCTCTTCCGTCTTGCTATGTATCCTGTACGGTTACGTCGTGTTATTCACAGGTCTTTGGGATCACCGTGCTCGCGACACACATGGTCAACAAGCCCTTAGCGGCTACGTAACAGTCTATGTATCCAAGCCGGTACAGCGACAGCCAGGACAGCAACGAGACACGCACACTGGCATTTCGAAGTGAGAGGAGCCTTCCGATAAGAACCGGTCCCTAAGCACCAATCACCCAAAATGGCTTAACAGATTGCAGGCAGCGTCCCAAGTGAACTTCTCTTTCTGCAGAACGAGCGGTGAGCCACCGCCTTTCCTAAGCAGGAGTTGCGCCGCCGCTAGGCCTGTATCCTGGACGTGTTTATTGCTCATTACAATCGGATATTCGAGAGGGCTTTATGTTGGGATGTTCGCGCAAGATTTGGCAGAGCACTGGTCTTGGATTGCGACAACGACGATCAACGGCAAGTAAGTATGTACAACAATGATGTGATGTGGTATGGTTAAGAGCAACTGTCGTGGTGCTCTGCGTATGGGTCCCTAAGACTAGGGGCACACGCAGCGCCGGGAGGTCCGAGCTCCTGGCGGTCCCGAATGGCGGCGAGGCCCGGCATCGCCGCCACCCGCAGCTGGTCTCGAGCCGATGGTGCGCTCGAGCCTCCAACACTTTACCGGGTCTGACAGTGCTCGTCAACGTTTCGATGTCGCGGAGACCAAAGTGGAGAACAACGAAGGACAGCCAGCAACTTGCAGGTCCAGTCCAACAGTTAAGTGAAGGTGGTAACGGAATCCGGTCAAGAGCTGAGAGGATGCGGAGGCAGATACCGCAAAGAGAAAAGCGGCTACATGGGGCACACAGAAATGTAAAGATGCGCGCGGTCCGAGGATGGGGGAAGCGATGGACGGTGCGGAAGCCGACCCACGGCGGCAGTAGGGGCGGGGCCGGACATAGGGACGGGAGCACCCGTCCTGAGGAGAGATTGACACGCTTGGCCGTGTGGGAAAGCGAACGGAGGTGTTATCGGGAATAGGACAGCTGCTTTTTCGCGAAGAGAAGAGAAAGCCTTGCTTTCAAGAGCCGGCTGCACAGACCAGCTCACCAGGCAACTGCAGGCGACCTTCCGTAGCGCCGGGATCGGCGGCTGATGGTTGATGTGGCGCAAACGCTGGGCACTGTCCTGCTGCAGCGACGCAGCGGCTGCGCCACGTCCTGGTTCGTAAAAGGGAGCAACGCTCAATAGTAGCAATGCTGTAGCTCCCGTCCCCCGTCGGCCTTCGCAGGTAATATGTTGCTCGCTGTACTACCCCGCTGTAGCTTTGCACTCCTGCAATGCTGTCTGTCGATACTGCTGCAGTTCAGAGGTGAGCAAGCTTCGCACCAAACTCGTCCCACTTTTTCTTAAGCTGCATACAAATCCTCAGCCAGTGAGCGAAGCGTGAGAGGGGGAGCCAGGATAAAGTATAGCAACGTTCTCAGAAATCGTTCCGTTGAAGAGACTCTCAGCAAAGATCCGGCTGCTGGTATTTCCGCTCACCGGAATGGGTTGTCGTAAAAGGGTCTGTCTTCACGTTATTCTACTCTCTCATGCGATGGATACTCAGGTGATTGCAAGATGATAACGTTGAATGGTCGTCTTAACAACCGTTATCTCCTGGTGTCGTGGGGGATCACAAAATATGTGATTGTGATCCACAAAGTAAGTACATCCAAAAAAGTCGGCTGTTTCCTTAGGTTAAGCCATGAACGCTGCCTTGCAGATAATCTAAAGTGAAAGCCAGGCAAGCGGGCTTAGGGCTGGCTTCAATTCGCTACCCACCACACCTGAAATCCGCCTAGTGAAAGTGAAGCCAGCCGTAAGACCGCTTGCCTGGCTTCCCGTTTCATCACTTGTAAGGCAGTGCGCGTGATTTAGGCCTGGCATAAACAAGGAATCTTCCGACTTTTTTCGAGTTGAATTTCGCGTTCACAACCTTGGACAACAACTTTGTAGTCCGAACTGACATGTTTGACAACTCTTCTTTGGGACAAGTGTAAGCTTTAGCATTTCCCCTTTCTGGTTGACTAAGTATCACAATCACAACATTAAAGCTCAGCTTCTGGTAGGTCAGCCAGACGTCAAAGCAGCAACACTACTGGTATAAACTGCTTGACAGAAGCTAAGCAGAAGACACGCAGGTGCTAAGCAGAATCACAACAGCTAGTCTGCAAGACCAAAATTAAAGCAGTGTTGCTGCTTTAATCACTGGCTGACTTACCAGAAGCTGAGCCCTTACGTTGTGAATGTGAATGATGACTTGGACGTGCGAACATCGTGACAGTTTCACCCGTTTGACAAGCCTTGGGGGATACGGCATATCGGCCGGGTAGATTCCATAGTCGTCGGTCGTTAGCCATCATCGCTGCGATGGCTGTGGGAGGCCTACAATCTAGTCCTGCACTAGATTCAGCAAGGAATACTATGATAACCGTGCCATCCACTCTCTCGCCGGAGCAAGGTGTTGGCCGGCTCCACATCCCAGTTGGCCAATCAGCTGCCCTCAAGTCGTTGTGCGGTGGATGTTGTTACGGTACACTGCACAGGGCCCCCTTATTGTTGCTTGCTGCTTGCTGCTCGCTTGCTGATGAGCATAGCCTTCGAAATACCACATACGAAAGTAGTAAAACCGTGTGACCAGCCAGACGCTGCTTGCTCTGCGGACGATCAAAATTACTCTTCTAACGGCAAGACAAACTTACACGAGGGCAAATGAAAGTTATGGCGGATGAAGGGTTTGCACGGGTCAGTCGCCAAAGAAGGAATGCTTAAGAAAAGTACCTATGTTCAAATACTCTGTTTCGGTGTTTGCAAAGGCAGAAAATTGCGCAAGAGAAGCGGGTGAACGAGAGGGAAACAACAAACGCTTGGAGAAGATGTTCTGCAACATGCATTGGACCTCGTCAGGTCGTGAGAAGGGCCTCTCCACCACCGCTGCGATGTGACACTTAGCCCCACAGACCCGCCTGTGAATCGAGGAAGGCGTCCTCGAAAGACGTCTTCTACGGACCAGGCGGGAAGTTCTCAGTAACTGGGTTCGGCAAAACGCCGGTGTTATTTTCGCTGACAGCATGCTGATGGTACTTCTGCAGGGAAACGCTCAGCAGAGCACTGGACAGACAGTACAAGTTTCCCTCTTTGGTCGGCTGAACCGCTGTTGGTGTGCTCGCGATGTTTTCCAGTCATCAGCGTCATTGGAGGGAAGGCAGTCTTCAGGATGTTGACGATCTAGTTACGCGGCTGTTGCGAAATTTAGCTGCCTCGGCCGCACTTGAGGGTCTTGATACGGTAGCCCAGCATGCAGGCGTTCTCAAGCGCAACGTGAGCTCGGTCCGCGCAAAGGCCGGTGTTGTGTAGATAGCATAATCAAACCGAGGTAGTCGCGAAGCAAAGAAGCGTTGTCGCCATTGTCGATCGATAACACCATAGGAGTCCTCTGGTCCTATTTCCTCCTTCTGCTCCAGGATCCGATTTGCATTGGTAGACAGTAAGAAGCGGCAAAGAATTAGCGATGGCGGTAACTAAACTAGCTGCTCCAGTGCGGGGAATAACCAATGGGGCTGGTGGTAAGGATCGAACTGTGGAGCTTAAGAAGCCCAGGCAATCATCAAGCATCATCCTCAGATTAAGGTCTGTTAATAAGAAGGGCGCAGGCGTAGCCAATTGTTTTCGGTGAAATCGCTGAGCGAGTTGCTGAGTGCAGGGACGTGAGCATCAATCTCCTCGGGCTTTCTCTAACTCCAGGCGTCAAGCCTCGTGAAGACGCTGTAGAGATGCTGACTCTGTTTGGGTCGTTCAACAACGATAATGTCGGCAATCCGCCGGATTACAGCCATCTCGTCTAAGGTATCGTCCTCCTTACCGGCGTTTGTATCGCCATCCGTCATCTTGTCATCCTTTGCGCCGTCAGCATTTGGGTCCGCATCCGCGTCTTTTTCGGAAAAAAGGGGAATCGCAGAAGAGGCTTCTGGCTCTTGCCTGGCTTGTATCATCGGTCTGTGCCCTCTTCTTAAGGAGCTTCTGTAGCCCGCGATCCAGGGTTCTGTCTTGCTACAAAGTCAAGTTTAATCGTTCACAAGATGGCTCGAACTCAGCGGCTGGCTAAGAGGCTGACGAGACAGGAGCGGCCGCAGCACCATAGACAGAAATGGGAGTGAAAGTTGCCATGGGCGTGGCACTCGGAGCAGGAGCAGGAGGAGCAGCAGAGGCAGCAGGAGCAGAGGGCTCACCTCACTTTGGTAGAGCAGGGATCATGCTTTCGAGAGCCTTATCCACGACGCTACGACCATGTTTCCGCACAAGACCAAAGTAAATCTGCCCAAACGTTTTGAGGAGCTGTGGAGTAAGATGCATGCCTTGATGCACATAAGGTCGCATCATGTAATAGATGAAGGACACAACGCATAGTAATAGGGGGTTTCAAGTTGGACCTGGGAATCCAGGAACTCGAGTTTTTGTCGCAAAAACCAGGTCATCCTCCGCATTTTGCGACGCAGAAACGCGAGTTTCTGGATTCCCAGGTACAAGTCGAAACCCCCTAATAATGGATAGAGGACACAAATCATGGTAATATTAATAGATAGAGGACACATATCATGGTAATAATAGATAGAGGACACATATCATGGTAATAATAATAGATAGAGAGAGGACTTCGGCGCGATTCCCAACTCGTTCGAGACTCTCTCGGCCGATTTACTTTTGTCCCTCTCGGCCGTGTTTCCCTCAAGCTGAACTTCCTTCCTGACGGCACCTACCATTAATAAAGCTTTCCAACAATATCGCTTCACAATCGAACCCATAGGAAAGATAAGCTTGGTTTGGAGCACTGTCAGAGGTCGCTTGGCGTTGTCTTGAAGCCGTGCTGCAGGCATGGGCACAATCTGTTCTTGCCTGAACGCTAGCAGCCAAAAAAGGACAACTACGTATTCGCTAGTTTAACATCCGTGCTCAGTTCTTTTCTTTGTGCGCCCTTTTCATGCGGAAGCTGCTAGTTAGAACCACGGTGCATGAACATCTCGGAAATGTGTGATTTGAGTAAAACTCGAGGTTAACGTCAAAGAGAGAAGGAAAACAGCGGATGTTAGATTTCTTAACTTTCTTTTCTTTGCATCACAGGGTTCGTCCTTTGTTCCTCATACCTCACTCGAATCCATCCGTCTTGATACCACGAAGGTATCATGAGCTCAGACAGCGTCTACCAAAGTGTGCGCCCGTACTACACAAGAGCCCTAAAGCTTTGATTGGAGATGTCAAATTTGGCAGCAAAGGTTCTGGGTTGATTTCGGACGGTGCTGTTAGATCTCTCATGCTGGGTATCGACCCGATACGCCTTCGAGCCGCTAGCTGCTCTCGCTCAGTAGCCTCACGGCCTGCAACCAGCAAGATTCCGAGTCTTGCCCTGGCGCGCCGCGGAGGGTCCCGGTGGGGTTTGCGCAGCAAAGCGACAGGCCTGATGGACGCGACGAAAGCATTGCTCTTGCCCTTCTATCCGGAGAATGCCATCGCTATTAGCTGCCCCGTTCATAAGGCGCAAAGCATCTGTCGGCTACAAGCGTTGTCGCGCGACACATTTACGAGTAAGCGCAGGTTGCAAGTGCGCAGTGTTCTGGGTGCCTCTGCTTCATCGACATTCGAGAGCACCTTTTTGTCTACCTCCTAGCCCTGCCGCCATCAGTTCGGCGACATGGCACTTCCCGCCTTTTCCGCCTTCTGCCAGCCAGTAGCACCGGAAGATAATGGCCACAGCATGTATTGCTAGCTGAAACGCAAGACGCGGGCGCCTCTTGAGGGGTTTCATTGAGAGTCATGAGCGAGGCGCACAAGACAACAGACCCTGCCCTCTGCAGTATCTGCTGCACTTTGAGGTCTAGGAGGCTGCCCTACAATGTAGTGCACTCGCCCGACAACAGCCAAGACCGGAGAATTGCGCGCGCCGGAATGAAACAATACCCTCATCGATTCGCCATCACAGACTCTTTCCACATCACGGCAAGGCGAGCGGGTCCTTTTGTAGACACGTATCTACACATGCGCTACACTGACTCCATGCACACAGAAGCACCAGAGTGGTTATGTGCACATGAAATACAAGAGTGGTTATACGCATACGGAAGTACAATAGTGGTTGCACGATGTTCAGGACTTGGAGAACCGGCCACCCCTCCTTGGCTGCTTGAACGCTTGAAGCTTTTTGCCGTACCGGAGCCGAAAAGGATCGCGCTTCTGTCGCCGTCTAGAAGGGGTCGGAGTGCTTTCGAGGGGCTGTGGCTCCCCACCTTCTTCCTCGAAATCAGGGGCTAAGGGAGAGGAAAGAGCGTCGCAGCACGTGTCATCGAACTCCCACGGCACATCAGACCATGGAGAAGTTGGCGCTTCCTGCGGCTGGTGCTGACGCCGAGCGACACCAACCTCATCACTTGGGAGCTCTGACGCGACGCGGCACCTCGGCAGTCAATTCGGACAGCGGCTCTGTCCGTTTGCGGTACCAAGCTGACCAAGGTCCATATCATGGCGGGCCGGGTCGGTCGCATTCAGCGAGGGAAGAAGGAATCGGGTCGGAGCAGATCTTTCCGTCAGTGCCCTGCAAAGGAGCAGTGCATGCTTGACACTTACCAGCTCGTCGCGTGTTGCCTGATAGGAAAGATGTTCGGAGCAGAGAAGTTGGTCGCTGACCCGTTTTGCAACGCAGGAGTCGCGGCCGCTATCGAGCTGGCTGCTGATGAACGCGATCAGCCCGGCCTTTATGTCATGTGAGACATCAAACAGACAATCAGTGTAGCGGAGAGAAGCTACCAGCGTTTTTGTAAGTGGTGATGGTTCGGTGATATCAAGTGGCAAGCTCAGCAGGGTGCTGACAGCAGTGCAAAATTGATAGGTGTGGTTACGTAGTGCCAAAGACGTTGCAAGGTTCTCTGCTTGCGGCGGTGAGGGGCTGGCAATGCCTGGAGCAACCTGGGAGAACGTCTCCAACGTTTGTCTCTCAGATGACGAGAATCGAGCCGTTAGCTTGGCCAAGAGGACGTAGCCAGGCATGTCTGGCGTGCTCTCTAAGCAGCGATCCAGCCATGTCTGCGTATCCTGAGGCAGACGTGAGCGGAGCTCAGCTAGCCAGTGCTTCCGATCGAAACCATGCCCGCCTGCTTCTCGAGGCCCAGCCAATCGAAATTCGGGGTGGGCTTGAAGATGGTATCTGCAGAAACATTCCACCTCTTCCTTGGTTGGCGTCGAAGTAAGGTAGGGCGGGGCGACTGCACCGCTAGCCATCGTTGAAAATACCGCCGGTGCGTTTGATAACAGGGGCGGCTATTACGGCCTGACAAGTCCAACAGGTCAAGAGCAAGGCAGGGCAGGGCAGGTCAAGAGCAAGGCAGGGCAGGTCAATACATCAGGCCAGACTGAGCTGCACCAACGAGAGCAAGTCGTAAGGATGGTGTGCAATTTGCATTGGCATCACAGCCACTGACAGCGCAGACACGCAAGGAAGCAAAGCAAAGCAAGCAAGACAGAACAAGACAAGACAAAACGAGCCAATATCGGAGGCCATCCCGAAGGTATACTAACCGTCTCTCGCGGAAACCATATTCGAAGGCGTGGACGGCACCTAACTTCTCTCGCCCGAATATGGAATAGTAGGCTAAGTCTGTCGTTCTATTCTTTGGACATCGTTATACATAACCGTTTGCTTCTGCGATCTGTCGACGAAAGGCGCGTGTATTATACAACGCGTGTGAATACCTGGCTATCTAGCGCGCCTGCCTCCGTCCATTGTCGTTCCTCTGTCGTTCCTATGGCGTTGGAGAAGCGGGCTCGATGGCACGTTTTCTCGGCCAAAATCAATTAAGGGTCAAATAAAGCGAAGACGCGCGTTAGAGTGCGCCGATTTCTTACGACGACGGGCCGAAGTAATACAGGGAATTTCTACATCTCTATCTGCCGGTGAGCTAATCTACCGGAAGCTTTTGCCACTTTGAGCTGGACGAAACTACTCAGGCGATCATAAACTTGCTTCGGGATAGCTTGATGGAGCATCATGTCGTTACATATCTCTCATAGCTGAAGGTAGAAAGTGGTGCTGTGACTGGTCCGAATAGAATGTTGGACCTTCATGTCAGTACTAACGTGACAGTTTGATATGAAATTTTCTATAGGGGGTTAACGTTAACAAAAAAGCGAATAGTGTACGTGCTTATCGTTACACAATCGACTCAATATATGCGAAGTACTGAATGCTAGTTTAGGCCGGGGAGGCACTTGATAGTCTACCAATGATACGATAATAGTCGTTGTCGGTACGAAACTTGCTCATTCCCTTCACCTCTTGGCGAGTCATTTGTCTCAGCAGCTGGTGGTGCCAGAAGCATTGACACCATGCTCCGTTTGAAGACTCACTCACGGCGAGCAAGATCTCGTTTGAATTGGTAGTGAGCGTGTCATGCGTGAGGTTGCGCTGAACAATAAAGTAGCCGTCCGCTTGACTCTCTCGGTCGCTGGATCAGTCATTGGAGCGGGCTGTATAGGGAGAGACGGGCTGAGAAAGGCGTGATCGGTTGACAGCTGGTAATTTTAACGTCCCCGACCTTTATTTTTAATTTTATACTTTCTTCTTAGTTATTACTTTACTTGGACGTGCGTGCGTTTGGTTTAAGAGTGAGGACGAACAGCTGAATGAAGAGAAGTGGCCGCTGAGTATTAGAGCTGTTCTTGGCCAGAAAAGCGTGACTTACCACGGCAAAAAGACGGGGAACCGAGCGCGCTCTTCGCTATATGAACTACAGGCAAAGCGCGGTTGGGCAAGAAATCAACGAGCTTATGCGCTTTTCTCTCTCCAAGCCACCATCTTAATTATCGTCTTGACACTTCTCAAGTAAAGTGACTCGCTCTGCCTTGTCTCCGTTGCCCGTCTCATCACGTACTTTCATGATGCCAGTGTGCAACGCTAAGGAATTGTCCAAGGAAGACGCTCCTAGGGACCTAATGCTGGATCAGCTTGACGCAGATGACTCTGAATCGGCCAGCACGGCTGGCGTCTTACTTCTTCACTGGCTCTACCGCGATAAAGGCGACGAGGAGAAAGCGGAAGTAGATTCTGTCGTGAAGGCGTTTGAGCCATACTACCTTCGTGACATAATTGGGAAGAGGCCAAGGTTCCTCTCAGCATCTCTACGACAGCGGCAAAAGAGCTACTTGACTTGCTTTCCAGCTCTCTCGCAACAAGTCCACAACACCTGAAGGAGCTCTTGTTTGAAAAGTGGGACGATATTCGCTGTAAGAAGCAGTTTGACGAACACCACATTCGCCATTCCTTTGCATCCTCGACCTTCACGACATTGTAGGGTCTGGACATTCGAGCTTTGGTTCAGCGCACTCTCTGCGACCTCAAAGAGCGAGCAAAAAGCATGATGGACTATGTAGATTCCATGTCTCAATCGACCTCGCGAGAACGCGCCGTCAGCTATCGCGTATTCTGGTACCATTAGACAACGGTTGTGAAGATAATCCTGACCCGGTAAAGGTAGCCATCGACGTCGCCTATGGATATATCACTGCATAGTTCGGTCTGACCCCAATCCCCGCTACATCAGATCCTCGCGAGTACTCGAACGCCGCGTTCTCGGTCTCGACGAGCATGGGATTCTCAACATCAGCGATGTGTGGGGGCCTCGTCAGAGATGGTCAAGTCACATGCTGACCTCGTCTTAATAAACAAGCGACACACTTTTGTCAGGCCGCGGTTCTACCTGGCCGCGGCTCTACCTTCCATCCTGTTCCATTCGGTACATTATCGTGCGCTACTGTACTTCTCTCCGTTACATGTGACCACTGTTGGTCCTCAGCAATATGATCTTTCGATCTGTGAATTGTAATCGATTCAAGGAGTATACCCGTGTGGCAGCAGTTTAATGTGCGATGATTCAGGTTGCAGAATGACCTCGGCGCGCCTGAAGAAGATTGTAGAGCTGGGAGGAGGGATCCTTGAGCAGTTTCTGTGGCGAGTCATGTTCGGCTACGCGGCCGCGATGGAGACCAAGACAGTGTCAAAGGCTTCGACGTGGTCGAGTCGGTGGACGATGCTCAGGACAGTAAGATGCCGGAAAGACGACCGGATGATGTCCTGGATCCTTTGATCGGCCGCGACGCTCAGCGACGAGTTGACTTCATCGTAAAGCAAGACTCGAACCTGCGGATTGCTCTTTAATATGACTAGCGCTCTTGCCAAAGCAAAAAGCTGGCTTTGGCTAGGCGAAAAGGTGTTTGACTCTAACTCGTCATCCAGGCTTGAGATGTTGTTTTTGAGCTGGACTGCCTCCAGCGCTTGCCACAACACGGCATCTTCAAGGCAGCGATGAGTCACGTCCACATTGGTCCGAATGCTAGACCCCACTAGCAAGAACGGCTGTCGCGGGACCACGACGATTTGTGACCGGATCGCCTGCAAGCTCATCGACTCGACATTGCTGCCAAACATCGAGATGCTCTCTGCGTTCTGTCCAGCATCCTTGTGATGGCCAGCAGCAGCGTCGACTTTCCCTAGCCAGATCGACCGCAGATGCGCCGTGTAGCTTCCAGTCGCGATTGTCAGGTCGAGATGGGACAAGACGGGCACTGACAACGCCTCTTCCTCTTCCTTGCTGCCGTACCACGCCGAGAAGCAACGGAAGTCGAACGCCGAGATGCATTCAGCCCGAGGAATTACGTCGACCGCTGGCGCAGAGCTTGATTGACATTTGAAGGTTGAGGTGGGCTTCACTGAGACGATGCCCTTCTGTTTCGCTGCGTCTGGCAATTCGGCTGCCTCGCTTGGCAACTGGATCATTTCTTTGACTCTTTCGATGGCGACAGCCGCGACCTCAGCCTCGGTCCAAGAGACCAGGCGATTGTTGATCTGCTGCGATATCTGGGTCGTCTGCGACAGCGACATGCCGATTAGGGCTACAAAGCTTGTGCCTCGCCGACCGACGCAGAGGAGCACCAATGAGACGTTGACGACAAGAACTACCATGTTCAGGTATACCTGCAGCCAGCGGCGGACGGCGTAGACGTAGTAGTAGGGACGCTGAGATCGATCAATGGCGCCAATCATGATGCGATCCAGCATCGCTTGTTGCCGGTTAAAGGCGTGCAGCACAGCAAGGCCCTCAATGGCATCGCCGCACGACGTGTAAAGCGGAGACTTGGCTGCCATCTCCAGGCGTCGGAGCTGGCGAGAGCTCGGCATGTAAAGCCGACGAAGCGCCCAGCTCAAAACCACTAGCAGTGCGAGAATGACGAGCAGGTATGGCACCGAGATCACCATAAGCACCAGACTGCCGAGCAGAGTGAGCAAGTTGGAGGTGAAATTGGAAAGCTGTACCGGCCAGTCCCAGTCGATGAAGAAGAGGTCCTGTGAGAAGCGGTTCACGATGCGTCCCAGCGGCGTCTGGTGGAAGAACGAGAGCGGTGCCTGCAGCACCGCCTCCGCCTCGGTGCGATGGATTCGCTCGCTCGCCTTCGGCACAACCCAGAGAAGGAAAGGGAAGAAGAAGGCAACGAAGAAGACAGCCGTCGAGAGGATCAGCACGATAAAGCCAAGAATCCCAGGCTACAAACTTGTCCCCCGGTCGCCTCTCATTGGCGCCGGCCCACTTTTCCAGAAGCACCTGGGCGCCCACTGTTGTTGCTATTATCATGACGTCGAAGAAAAGAATCAGGGCAAGTCGCCAGTATCCTGCCATGGAAAACCAAACCCAGTACGTAGAAAAGCTAATCTTTGACTGGGCCACATCCTCGACATCGTTGTCTTTTGCCTCGTATGCATCGACCTCTTTCTTTGCTCCCTTCCTGTCGGTGGCAGAAGTCGTTGTCGGCTCGGACTCTTCCTTTTCAAGCTTTAAAATGGCAGCATGAACGCCCCATCCCTGCTCATTGTCGCGCCCGGGCTGGGACGCGGAGGCGACTGAAGGGGAAGGTTGCTTCGAAGGAGGCAGGTGGCGCAGAGAGCCTACGGAGTCGAGTCTACCGTCGGCAGAAAGGGCAACATAGAATGCTGAGTGCGACACAACAATGTGAGGGGCATTCGTGACCAGAATGGTCGTCATGCCATGCAGCAGACCTCGACGGGTGTTGAAAAGACGTTCGAGGATATAAGTTTCGACACGAGCGTCGAGGGCCGAAAAGGAATCATCTAGCAGGAGGACGTCGAGCTCTCGCGAGCAGTAGAGTGCCCGTGCTAGTGCCACCCTCTGACGCTGACCGCCCGAGAGACGTTTGGCCAGACGGCCGTCTGCCTCGGGCCAGTGGGCAATGTCCTCCGATAGGGCAGCCGCTTTGAGGCAAGTTTGGTACCAGTCGTGGTCGACGTCGTCGCTGAGGAAGATGATGTTATCGCGCACCGACTGTGTCTCTTGCACCCATGCCGCTTGGTCCACGTAGCCGATGCGCGGCAACGACGGGGGAACAGGCGTGGATGGCTGGTGGCGGCCCATCACATCCACTGCCTCTGCCACTGCTTGAAACGAGATGTCTCCGGACGAGAGGGGTACCTCCGAGCAAAGCCAAGAGAAGGGTGGACTTGCCGCAACTTGTAGGGCCTGAAATTGTCGAGAGGGAGCCAGACGGGAAGGAAATGCATAGGTCCTTCAGCGTCGGTGGGCCATCTGGCAACCACCGGACGCACGCTGACTGGACCTGGACCGTGGTATCGCCACGAGCATATTTCTGCTGTGCCTCCGACCTGTGGTGGATGCTATGCGTTTTGCTGTCAATGCTCTTCAGACGGGGAGCCGCTTCTTCGTCCTCGAGGAAGCGCTGGATGCGTTGAAGGCTAGCGAGAGCCGACATGAGCATGGCGAGGCGTTGTCCGATCATGAGCAATGGGCTGCCAATGAGGTTAAGAGTAAAGAGGGCGGTGAAGACGGTGCGGGTGTCGAACGAGCCTAGCGAGGCGCCAGGGGAGAGCTTGAGAACCAGGGCAAAGACAACGAAGGTGACCAGCATCAGCAGGTCCGAGGCCAGGTTGGTGGCCGCGACGACCTGGCTGAGACGGAAGTAGTAGTGCCGCATAGCCGCCAGCTCCCCTTGCCTGGCCCTGACGAGTCGATCGAGGACGAAGCGTTCCCAGGCCATCAACTTGATTGCCTGGACGGCCTTGAGGATGGAGCGGGTTAGCTGAAGGCGTCGATCAGACTGAGCGCTCCAACCTTTCTGACGATCGCCTAGGCCGCGGTTGATGAGCGGCAGCACCATTAGAACGGCGACGGTGGTCAGCAGAGGTGCCAGGAAGCTCAAGCCGATCTGAAGCCACAGGATGTAGCTGCCGACGATGATGTAACGCTGCCGGACCAAAGCTCGTGCAGTGGGTCGATGCAGAAGATGACCTTTTCGACGTCGACGCCGAGGAGGTTGGTGGCTCCTCCGGAGCCCAACTTTATGGAGCGGGCATAGTTGAGGCGGATGCACTTTTCGAAAATGGAAGTGACCAGTGCGCCTCACAGCTTGGTCGAGGCCTGAGAGACGGCAAAGAAGTACTGTCCGGTCGAGGCGGCAATGACGAGGAAGAGCAGGCCGAAAGAGGCAGCCAGCGACCAGCCGATAGCGGCAGGTTGCCGATGGGACAATTTGGTGTTGGGCGTCTGGTATGACTGGAGGAAGGTGATGGTGTCGGAGATGAGGAAGGGCAGTCCGAACTGGGCGGCGGTGAGGATAAGGCGAGGAAGTGCTGGCTTGAGAATTAATGCACCGAAAAAAGAGCGCAACAGGGCCACCATCAGAGCGTGCGAAGACGTGGATGAGGACGAGGGTCTGTGCCAGTGGCGGTCCAGTTCAGCCTTGAGACGACGAGGATGGTAGGACGAGTGAAGAGGTTCGGGGCTGTCGAGATTGAGCGTTCCCCTTATGGCGAGCCCAGCAGAGGAAAGAGCCATATAAAGCCAAGCCTGTCAAGGAAGGTAGCCCTAGCCTCGCTCGTGAGGGGTTGCGGATGATGGCGGCAGGACTGATGCGAAGGGTTGGCGGATTCCAGGACGAGGGAAGAGAGCTTGGATGCTAGAGACGCAGCGAAGAACGTAAAGAGAAGGCTGTTTTGGGCTGGCAGGTCAAGGAGGGCCAAGGTGCGAAGGCGTGCGGCATCGAAAAGGAGTGTGAGCACAAGCCATGAGGGCACAAGCCAATTGCCACCGACGACGCGACGCCGCTCGGTCCAGGTAGCCAGGATGAGCCCGATTGAGGAAAGGAAGGAGACGGAGACGGCTGCCTGGAACTGAGGGCCTCCGACCAAGTCAAAGGCCGAGGATGCTCGAATGGCACTTGAATTGTCGTGTCGCTGTGACGAGACAGCGAGGAGGCGACACCGAGTAGCACAGCATTGCAGACACAAAAGAGCGCCGCTGATGCGGTCCTGAGGAGCAGAAGCCAGTCTGATCTCCATGGTGAAGAGAGGAATGGCTTACGCCGAAGCAGGTGCGGCAGTCGGAGCAAGAACCAGAGCAGGATCCAGAGAGCGTTGGGTAGGACGCTGAGGATGATGTTTTCGAAGCCGATGGTAAAGTCGAAAAAGCGACAACGGCTATCGGGCCGAAGAGCATGACCGTCACTGCAGATGGCGGCGAGTTCCAACATGGTAACAATGAAGGCTACAGAGGTGGTTGTCGACGTTCATTAGTGACCGTGATGGCTGAACCCGGCTGCGAGCCTGAAATGGAATGGACTAGGCGGTGGATCACGACGTAGCAGCGATCGACAGAGGAGAGGCCGAGTGAGTGTCAAGATGGCAAAGCAAAGAGGCTCGACCTCGACGGTGCATGGAATGAAAGGAGGAGCGGCGACGGCACATGCTAGGAAGAAAAGCACAGATAAGTAGGGACGAGTAGTGAGTGTAAGCCTACATGCTTAGAGTGGCAGATGGAGAAGAGTTCGCTGTCCCCTCTTTGCTCCGCCGCGGGTGTGTTGGCCTGCTTATCTGCTTGTACCTAGTCACATCCTTTTGGGATGAGGTGGCGGCGGAAGCAAGGCGTGGCAGCAAGGAGGGACAGGACAGTCAAGCCACTGATAGATCTGGAAAGGGAGCAAGGACGATTATGGCAACGCAGCCATGTTATTGCTGCTGTCTTGCTTCCTTTCTGCTGGTCACTCACTACTTTGGTGAAGGAGGGTCGAGATTAACAAAGTGTTGAGGCATCAGTCAGGCCAGACCGAGGGCGTAGAACGCGCAGAAAGCGTAGAACGTGCAGAATGCATAGAAGGCAGCTCAGTTAGCTAATCGCGGCCGCAAATCCCAGCTCTAAATTGGTGAAAGAAGGCAGGAACGGCAGACGTTCCACAACCGTGCGAGTAAAGCTAGCCGAGTAGGAGTCGGCTTAAACTTGAATCGCGAGCCAAGCCGGTAGATCCCTCTCTTTTCTAGCTTGGCGTGTTTCAACGCTCGCAATCGAATCACTGACTTGAAATCCTGACTGCGCAGAAACCCCAAACTACCTGGGTCCTAGCATTTCCGACGACATGCATGCTTGCATGCACATGCGCAATCTAATAATGAACGCATCCAAGGCTTCCAAAACGTGGAACCGCGTTTACTACGCTCTAATGAAACGCTGTGACTTTCAAGCAGGAAGCGGTAGGCACAACGTTGTATGGCGGCGGTAAGAGCTGAGCCTGTCACAGCCACACTGCTGCTCTCCGCTCACAAGCGCCGTTGAAGAGGGACAACAGCCTGATCTGAATCATCAGACAGGCAAGGCAACCTTCTTCGTTAGTCGGGCAAGGCAAGCTTGCTGATCTGTCGCCTTGCTGTGGCCAAAGCCGCGGCACGACGGATGTACAGCGCTGCGCGCCGCCTGCATTGGCGTTGCTGGAGTATAAGACAGTTGTACAAAAGGAGAGTAGGACGAGCAAGTCTTCTGCGCAAGAGGCATCTGTGCACTTGTGGCAGGACCCGACGTCGGCCTGGGCAACCTTACCGAGAGTAATATGACAGAGACCAACGAGGTGTAGGAAATAGGAGTGCCACACCTGTGGCAATCGCGTGTTCCCTGCACTGCTCGTCCCTTCCGCCGCCCTCAGACTCTTGAGCTTCCTTCCTACCTCCTTCTGCTATTCTGCGCTGATGTGCCGGTGTCGCTGGTCTTCGTCTTGTTGAGCGAACGTCATTGCATCGCTGCTGGCCGTGTCGGTCTACGCTTCGTGCGAGCGGGCAGAAGGAAGCCGGTGCCTGCACGGCACACGAATATTGCCGTCGAGGACCGACTGCGATCCGAGCACACAAAGCCAGCACGGTCGGCGGCCAACAAGACGTGGCAAAGGCATTCTTCAGGCGAGGAAAACATATTTGCCTTGAGGACGGAACCAGTGTGACCTGGAATCCGACCAGTGAAGAGGTTTCCCTAACGCCGCCAAGCGCCTTTGCAGCGTGGATAGTTTGGCCTGCCCGGCTGTTGGAACGCGATTCAAGACGAGAAGGAAAGAAGGTCAAGAGGATTGCAAAAGGAGGGGCCCACATGAAACCGCATAGGAAGCCGCACATTGAGCGCGACTGTGCCCGGCCACGATTCAAAGCAGGAAGCTGAGAAGCAGGTCCGCTTCGGAAGCCACACAGGCTCAAACCCGGTCTAGCTCACAAGAGACCCAGTGGATGACAAGAAGAGCGAACAGAGGACGGCATGAATTTGCGCATAGATAGACAGTGGCCAACGAGCGATTCAGTGAACAAAGAGCCTTGTGAATGCCAGAGAGGAAGAGGACCTACCCAGCTAACAGCTTCCGGTCCTATCCTGAAAAGTAGCTGCTGCGCTTCCTAGCTGGTTCTGGAGAGTGCCGTAGACGCTCCGACCCGTGCGGTCGGCAGTTGGCTGCAGAATGGCCTCGCCTGTGCGGCGTCCGTTGGCCAACCTTCCACCGAAGGAATGCTAACTTAAACAGTAGCAAGGCGCAGCTAACTTTGTCAGCGCCAGGTTGAGCTAGCAACTGAGCCTGCAGACAGGATGTGTTTCTTTGCCACGCTGCCCTTCCGTTTCTTCCTTAGCATAACGGGCTGAGTTCAGCAGAAGCTTATCAGCTGCCCAGAATCGGCTCATCTTGCCAAGACGACAGACGGAAGCCAAGCCAATATATAGCAACCTCGTGCAAGCCATTTTTGCACATCCTCGCCCATTTCTCCCATCTCCCCTCTGCCGCTTCTCACTTTGCATCCATTCAGGATGAAAGAAGGTTGGTTTGACCAGGCGTGGTCGGAGAGCGAGGAAGAAGCGAGGCAGTCGAGGTATGCTTGGCTGAAAAGGAAACTCGGCAACCTCTTTGGCAAGGTGCAGCGACGACGAGCACTGATAGATTACCACTGCAGCCTCCCTCCGCAGCCTTTTCCATGCTCGCGCAAGTACGGCAGGGAAGTGCACATGCAAGGGAGCGAGCACAGCCACGAGATGGCAGAAGCCCAGCGGGCGCCTCTCACGGTCGGAACAGACTATGACTTGTTTGGCGGTGCCAACTGGGGCTATGACCTGCCCGCGATGCAAGTGCCGGCGCCCATTTCCAGGCCCTCGACGGCGCGCGGCCACCGCCTCTGCCATGCAGCGCCGATCCAACAAGCGCAAGGTCAAACGCTGCGCGCGCGCTCGATCAGCATGCCTTACACAGCCGCCCACCCACCTCTGCCGGCACCTGACAGCCCAGCCCAGCGAGCGCAGCGTCCATACCGTCAAAGGCCCGCCATCCCCCCCCGCCCTCCCCCCTCCCCCCACCATCTCCGTTCACCCCTCCCCCCCCCGCCCGCGATGCAACACCGCTACACTGAGGCTTCTTCCCGCACGCTACAGGCCGCTCACGCCACACATCACACCATCCAGCGCACACAAAACAGTAGACTCGATCTGCTCGCTTGAAATAAACGCTTCATTGCACATTCCCATCCTTTCTCCTCGCGACAGTCGTATCAGTAGTCGATGAGATCGTATCCAACAGCGCCTGCGTGAGCGTCTCACCGAGCCCACGGTGTCGGACGGCGGTAATGGAGGGCGTGCCATGGCTCCGCTTGAAAACGATCACACCTTCCATCGCCCTTTGTCTGCCGTTCTTGCAGCGAAAAGCGCGCTCGGTCGCTCATTTCTTTGCTGCGATATTTCACGCTTTTCCCGCCAAGCTCATCCTCTTCATTCAGCTGAAGGTCCTTTCTCTTCAGCGAAATGCACGCACGGTCAAGTGAAGCAACGTAATATTCAACAACCTGCCGATATGCTTACAAAACAAAGGGCAGCAACCGTGTCTCGAGCAGGTTTTTGCCGACTAGCACCCACAGTATCCCTTCAACGTGCTGAAATGCTAACACCACCGACGCTGAGCTCTGCTTGCAGACTGTCGCCTTTGGATCCGCAGGGTTCCCCTCTTATCGTTGCTATGAGACGCTAGAGTCGAGGTACCAAGGTGTCATCGAGCGCCTGCTGGAGATAGCCTTGCTTTTACTTGTTTTGAGACGACAGCAAACCGGCCATATTACCTGCCCATTTGCCTACGATCGCTGTACCCGTCCACGGCCTTGTTGGAGTGGGAAGATGGTCCACTAATTCAAGCAGTGAAAACGGTCAGCCATGTCTTGCTGGACGGCACCTTGCTTCGGATGGCAGTAGCTTTCCGCAACCTTGCCCAATTCACTCACAAAAATCTGGTGGGAAGAGAAAAAAAAAAGAACAAGGAAAGAAAAAGAAAAATCGCTGTCTCTGGCTGTAATTGCTACGTTTCGCACCCGGACCAAACCCGCTGCTATATCGCGACAACTAGCGCTATCGTCATGTAGAGACTGTGTATGTTTCGCTTGTGTTGTATCTACATAGGAACGATCGAGAGACGAGTCTGGAAACATAGTCGAGGGGCTCAGTGCTCGTAGTATAAAGGAAACGGATGTTGACGACCAGCGCCGGAGTTGAAGGTGGGTCACCCGATCTACCCGAGTGCATCGCCGATAGTGATCTGGAGATCGGCATCGAGCTCATCTCAACAGTGATTTTTCTCGAACTCAAAACGTTGCATGGTGGGAATGCGCAGCTTATATCAAGTTACACTTCCTTCCATCATAGAATTCCCTACGTAAGCTGGAGAGAGATGCATTCTTTGATAACAACGCCAAGAATTGTGCAAGTGTTCACCTACGCTTTCTGCCAGCCACCGCGACGGTGACCAGACCTCGCCAGCGGGCACATTCTCACCTATGGGGCCACCCGGAGGTGGCCCTTCCCAGTTGCCCTCCCCCTGAAGTGAGTACTTGTATTTGCTAGGGTCATCTCGACGGCCAAGGCTGAAGTCTTTAGGGGTTTAGCCCCGCCCTACCAGTGCAGCGTTTGCTTGGTGAGTGCGTTCCAAACATGTGACTGAGCTGAGCACGTGCGGGGCTGGGCAGGGGTAGTCAAGCTGTCTGCTGGCCGCCTCGGCGGGCGAAGGCAGCTGGTAGAACTGGATGGCGGCGATCACGGCGCCCGTCGCCTGGTACGCCGAGTGTCCGAAGCCACTGCCACCGATGACAACGCGTTTGTGCTGTGGAATCCGCCAGCGCTTACAAGTCCGGCGAATCTTTCCAGCTTCTAAAATGGCGAGGCAGCCATCGGAGGCTCGAACCCTTCCGCTTCCGCACGCCAGATGCTATCCCGGGTGGTCATCGCAATCTGATCGCCGATATCTCCTGTAGTGGCCATTCGCGATCCAAATCAAATGCTCGAGGAGTTGCCTCGCCTGATCCAAAGCCAGGTCCGGCAGAGTTCGCTTGAAGATCCCCACTCTCGCCATGTTACGTCGACGCTCGCCGCCATGAACAAGAGCTAGAAGAGCCATTGGAAGAAAGTGAAGGTCAATAGTCCCTGCAAGCAGTTAACGGTGCGGCGGACCTGGATGGCCTTTCATGTCTGCCATTGTGTCTTGGTCGTTATACGATGATGAGCCGCCGCTTCCGTCCTGTACGCTGCATGAGCTGAGCTTCGGAGCTCTGGCTACAGAGTGCCCTTGGTTATGATCAGGATCACAAGCATAGGTGTCTTCGAGAAGTTCAAGCGGCCGGTGCTTATGCTCTGCGGCAAGACTGCCCTCAGGCTGCCTGCTGCCGGCTTGATCGATCCGGGGCGTCTTGGTGACATGTAGCGTAACGGTAGCCTCGGCCCACGATCAGCAGAGATCGCTTGTTCTCCAGCGTTGAGCGCGCCAAGCTCTGCAACACCTTGTCCTGGATAATGAGCACCTTGATCACAAGGTCCTGAGAGGTGTATACCATGGTCGATGCTGCGGTGTCGGCAAGAATACCACAAAGAGGGTCTTTCTGGACATGGCAGAGCCAACGATGTGGACAGCACCCAGACAGAGTGCGCATCGCTACGAGCGATGCCACTAAGTAAGTATGGTGTCGGCCGTCGGCATCTTCGAGTGGTATTGGAAATGGAGATAACACTCACGCGCAACGCCTGCGCCTGTGATGTCGACCAGTGTCGCATTGTGTCAACAATAATGGGCGCTGCTCGTATACCTTTTGCTGCATGAAGTGCTCGAATGCGAAGCAAGACGATGCCGGCAAGCCTAAATCCTGCAAGACCGACAACGACTAACCTTGAGACAAGCTCGCATTCGAAGCTTATTCAGTTCGCTTCTAGGCCCCAATTTTATTGGACGACCAATGGCGAATGACGAAAGACGAAGGATGAAGGAAGGATGACGAATGTGAATGAGCACTCTAAGAGCAGTAGAGGGTGTGTGGATGTCCGTGATGGCGAGGCTGAAACGGCGAAGAGGAGAGAAGATGATTGAGGCAGGGATGCATGACGTTCAGCAGACCAGATGTGATAAATAGTGAGTTCCTGATGAGCGCTGCATGGCAAGCATGCGGAGGGCATGGCTGAGAAAGGGTGACAGTGCCAAAGCCGGAAGAAGGTTGGCTGATACCGAGAGATGCAGCTGAGGCACACAAGGCGTTTGGTGCGGCGGCGGCGACTGCCGTCTAAAGCCAGCCCCTGCTCCCGCCTGATGCAGGTCAGTGCGTATCCATCGTCATGGCTGCGCGTGTTGACAGCGATGGCTGCGTGTCGACAGAGCAGTATAGCTGCGTATCCACGGTGATGGTTTATCCTTCCTGCCTGAGTGTCGCCATGACGACCTAGAAACGGCCACTGCGCGTGGCCATGCATGCTGCTATCTCGGCCCTGCTCCTTGCACTGCTCAGCGGAGCCGCTCTTCCCTCAGAGTGGCCCGCTGACTGGTGGGCTGGATGGTTCGCGCAGAGAAGAAAAGTCCTTCTATCGGTGCCACTTCATCGCTCAGTGACCTGCCCGTTTCCACGGAACATAACCTTACTCAAATGCGCAGCAGCTGCGACGGTCTCCATTCACCCTCGCTCTGGAAATCCCAGCAGCTGTTTGCCCCATGTAGCGAAAGACCGAAAGTCATCCTTAGTGCAATTGCTCTGCCGTTGGCAGTCCGTGTTTCCGTTCCGTTTTGGTGGATTGTCGCTCAACGGTCCGTAAAAATGGGTGTGCGGCTGACGTAGAGACGAGGGCAAGCGCATGTGCTCGGCGGGTATGACCGCTAACGTCTAGATCGCCGGACGAAGCGTCTGTCCCTCACCCACCTCTCGGCTTGCAGAAGAAAGGCTTGCCTCGCCTACGCCTCTGAACCCATCTCGCTGGTGTCTGCAGCTTCACTAAGGACGAGTAGGCGGTCGGACGCCTTATCATCCACCCCGCGCCGTGGCCTGGCGGCTAAGATCCCAGTTGCAGCCGCGTGCAACGGCGTCACACGCCCCACTCCACCCCCTCCCGAAGAGAACCGAGGCAAGCATATCATTGAGGTCGGTACAGAGCACAGAGGCGGCAAAAGCACACCTGGTAGCAACGAGACGGCTGCCAATGCAGACCCTCACCGTGGTGGTGCGGATGATAGCAATTCGATGGTGTCTACGGGTTCTCGATGCACTCCAGTTTTTCCACTACATTGGGCCTTCTTCGCTTACGGATGGATCCTGATGGAGATCTAGAGGACCCTGAAGCACCGCATCTTGCACCAGCCGACCAAGACTATGTCCGTCACCGCACCGCTTGCTCAACGCTCTCGGAGCGGCAGCAGCAGCGAGCATGGAAACGGCCAGGAGTCAGAAAATGTCGCCAACTTCGTAGCGGGCAGCCACGGCCAAGTGGATGAAACAGCCAAGACGGGGAAACATTATCGTGAACTTGCCCTGCTGCCCGACAAGGAGCTTCTTGAAGAGCTGCAACGGCTCATCGAAACGCAGCCGTTTATGGCTGAACTACTATACTACAGAGTACAATGCTTCTTAGGTGCCTATCAACGCTTCCGACGTGGACCGCTGTCGTGACCAGTACATCCAAAGGCTACCATGCTCGCCTGCGCCCATGTCAGCCGTCGCTGGGAAGGACTGGATTGAATTACTTTGCTTAACCCTGTGCTGTTTTCGAGCTGATTAGTTTGGAAGCGGCTATGGCTGTTCGAGAGCGAGCCGCAGCGAACTACTGCCCGATGAAGCCATTGCGAGACTCGTGCGGCAATCATGCATCTGATGAATTCGAGCGAGGCCGGTGCCAGGTGCACATGGCTAGCGACTGGGTTGCATGCCCTGCGACCATGGCTGGCTGGTCCTCGGAGCGGCCACCCGAATCAGGACGTCTCAAGCGAAGTGCTAACTACTCACCGCCACTCACATCAGAATGATAGCAGTCTTCAAGCGAAAGCAAGGGCACGTGCAGGTTGAGCAGCAAACGGGAAGCGATGGTACGGGGAAAGGCAGCTACTGGTGTGAGCGCAGGAAGATGGCCTTTCTCTGTTCACAGTCATCGCTCTGCATCTCGGCAGGCGAAAGACGACATAGCCAAGCGTGCTGCATAGGTTGCCTGCTTCGTCCAGCAACTGTGCTGAATGTCGACCAGCATAAAACGCTGCAGCTCGCGCGACCAGATCAGGTTGCGCTTCGCTAGGTCACCGTGGTAGACGCCGTGCCGGCCAAGCAGCGAGCTTTTGTCTTGCAGCGAGATCGGAGAGTGTGCGGCCAGTGTCCAGGATGACCCTCGGTTCCATCCCGCGCTGGTCCATGCTCCTCCCGCAGTAGAAGGGTAGCAAAGAGGTGTCGTAGGCCTTCTTCTCTGGCGCTCGGCCCAAGTACGTCCTTCTGCAAAGTAAGCATAGAGCAGGCCACCAACGACGCCAAAGCAGACCAGCAAGTCCTTACCTTCGAGAAGGCATGCCTTCCAGCTCCTGAATCTGAGCCAGGTTTTCATATGTTGCCATCTCATCAACGAGCTCCTCATGTGTTTATGGTCGACGCCTTTGGCCGCAAGCACGCACCCGTGGCTTCCATGTACGAAGCGGTACAGCTGCGCCGTGCCTGCGCAAGTGCCGATGATCGGGTCCATGGTATCCATGATCCATGTCTCGTGCAGCTCGTCTTCCCTGTCTTGGAGGAGCGCCTCGGCCCGCAAATTGGAGGCCCTCCTCTGGCTCTCCTTAACTAACGCTGCCACTAGATTCGTTAGGGCGCCTCGGCAGGGAAGCAATAGGCTTTCCTGTCGGTGCTGCACAGGGACCTGCTGTTTGGCCCCAAGCTGGCCGACCCAACGGGATCGGTGCGGTTGACCAAGCTGGCTGTCCTTGGCATTCTGCGTGAAACGGTCACGATGCCGACAGAGCTCTGTCAGGACTTTGATGGCATGAGCAAAGAATGACAACTCGAAAGACAGCGGAGAGGCAGCACCCTGCCGCGCAGCGAGAACAGATCCAACCACTTCTGCGATGCTTTATCGGCCGACAGAGATTCATCAGGGCGCCCACCGTTACCCACATCACCAAATCGACGACAACGGCAGGGAGACGCCCATCAGCCGTAGACTCATCTCACACTGAAAAAAATGCGACACATAGATAGAGGCGCCTGTGGGTCTCTCTATACACGCCTCATTTAGCCAGTTGGTAGAATGAAGGTCATCATGAGACCAGAACGAGGGACCTATTTCAGTCGCGCGAGACAAGCTAGCCAAGAACTTCACCCAGATGAAGGAGAGACCAGCTTCACAAAAGCTGAGAGTAGGTACCGCCTTGCAGAGCCTATTTCGTGGGAATAGCTGTGAGCTTGCTAGCCTTGCGCACAAGTCTCGCCCTCGACGCTTCTCGCCGAGGTCGTGCCAGAGCAGCCCTGCCGCGGCTGCGCGCCTCATGCAACGCCGTCGAGGAGGGTCGCGCGTCGGAAGGAGTGACGAGATGCACAGGGCAGCCTTCAGCTGGCCGTCCGCTTCGCCGCGGCCGGTTGCCCGCCGCATACGCGTGTATCTACTTGGGCGGCACCTTGATTACCCTAGCAAGAGAGCGATACCGTTGTACAAGAGAGCAATACAGTTGTCAAAAAAGGAGAGTGTGACAACTGAGTGGCCTGTGCCAGACGTACCTGGGTGACCGCAGCGCTGTCTGTGAGCGGCAAAGGTGTAGGAGACGGGAGTGGCACAACGCTGAGGATTGTACTCCTCACCTTGCCAGCCGATATACAGACCCCTCGTCGAGCATCATCTTGTCGCTTTGTCCCGCTTCGTGAACGACTGGCCACCCCTCCAAGCTCTGCGATATCCCCTTTTCTGCTGCGCAGATCGAGTGTGTTCTGTTGGGATGTTCGCGCAAGATTTGGCAGAGCACTGGTCTTGGATTGCGACAACGACGATCAACGGCAAGTAAGTATGTACAACAATGATATGGTAAAGAGCAACGGTCGTGATGCCTGTTGCGAAAGAGCTAACTAGTCTGGTGCTCTGCGTATGGGTCCCTAAGACTAGGGGCACACGCAGCGCCGGGAGGTCCGAGCTCCTGGCGGTCCCGAATGGCGGCGAGGCCCGGCATCGCCGCCACCCGCAGCTGGTCTCGAGCCGATGGTGCGCTCGAGCCTCCAACATGTTCCTCTTTGCTCTTAGCAATAGAGCGAGCAAGGGCGTAAGAGCGGTTACAAGCGGCGGAGTTACAAGAACACGATGAGTTAGATCTTGTACTGATCGGAGCTGACACTGTCAAGGAGCAAGCTCTGAGGGGTCTCAGACTCCTCGAGATCGTCGAGGTCCATCTCAACGGCTGCCACATCGGCCTTGTTCTGCGGTTCACCCACCTCGGCATCAGAAATGTTGACAAAAGGCTCGATGGCGAGTTCGATAGACTGTGCGTACCGGCTTCGCGGCAGGCGGGGACGCCGTGGAATCATACTTGCTCCTGCTCCAACAAGAGAAGACATACGTGTGCATGAGTGTTCCCAGCCACAGACACAGTATGCGTAGAAGGGCGCTCTCACGGACATCTGCCGGTGCGGCCAATATAGGGCCAAGAGCAACCGCATGTGTCTCTGCCCGGCGGGTAGACGGGTAGGACTGCTGCTTCCAGCGACGTTCACCTACACACGTAGCGGTGTATCTGACCTGCGACGATTCTTCATGCCCGGTGCTTTCGCGCTAACTTCCCCGTCTCCTTGACCTACGACGGGTCCAGCTAGCTTCCTATATATGCACGCTTCCTATCTGTGCACGCTTCCTGCCTGCGCACAAACCCGGCCTCTGTCTTCTCCATGATGCTTGGCGCAGCCGTCTTTGCTTCTCTTGTCTTCTTATCGCTACGCGTTGCGTTGCTTTTCAGTTCGTCTGTCCGATGAATGACCCGCGGAGCTCAAAACGGGATGATGGGAGAACATGGAAGAACGAAGCTGGTGATGACGGACGACGAGAGAAAGATGATGGACGACGAAAAAATGAGGATGCACCGATCTTAAAGAGGGTGAGAGCTTACAGCGGAAGCTACACGGGATGAAAGCGAGATGGAAAGATAAATTTGATGAGGAATGACCAAGGTAGAGTAAGGATCCGCTCCGTCACGCACTGGTGCCATGTCGTGGGGCGACGAGCGATACATGGCGGACCAGATCATGGTGGCGGACCGGAGCGTCGCAGCTCGCCCTTTCAGCGCGCCAGCAGATTGGCGATGCCTATGCAACGGCTGATGTGGTCAGTTGGAGTAAACGCACTGCGGCCGCCGTGTGAGCCGGCGTCGCCCGATCCTCTGCGACATGGCGCCCATTTACCATACTGCTTTGCCGTACTGCCTCTTCAAGGACAGCCCCACGGCGAGGCCACACAGCGCCAGCCGGGAGCCGCCCCCAACAAACGTCTCGTCCATCTGCTCGACACCTACCGCCATGCGTCCTCGGCTCCACTTCTTTCCTCGGCCACGCTGGCCTCATTAGCTCTCGCTCTGGCCGCGCCCACAACACCACACACGCACCCTTGTGTTTGGCCTGCTGGCGGCGCTTGCTTGAGCCATTTCCCACCTTGACGGCAAAGAGGTGCGGCAGAAAGTACGAACAGACGTCGGAAGGGGAGCGGGATGATAGACGCACCTTTTCTGGCTGCGGGCAGAGGCTGCGGTTCTAAATGAGGCCACTGTACGACAAACGTCCGGACGTTATTCCTGCGGTGGTTGAGGGGGTGCGGCTCACGATTCAGGAGGCAAGCTGGCGACATGCGCGTTGGCGCCTTAGAGCCAACAGTAAACGCAGGTGACCATGCGAGCGAATCCGGAGAAAGGAAGTTCTTGGCCTTCAGCGTCACAGTCACATCTCCCTGCGGTCCTTTGGATGGCCTCGGAATCGGCGTCGGGGCTATCTATTGTCTGGAAGCTTACCTTTGCGTGAGAGCAGATTGGCAGGGTTGAGTGTCTTGCTGCTTGAGAAGCCCGAATGTCGGCTCTTCAGTCCCGCTTCGTGGCCTTAGCCTTGTTCCATCTCGCCGTTGTCACTTGTTGGCATGCTGGTGCGCCTTGTATCGCTCAGCGTACTTCTTCCATCTGTCTTGCTTCGTCCGTCGCCATCATTCGTCCTGCTTCGTCCGTCGTCATCATTTGTCTTCCGTCGGCCGTCGTCATCATTTGTCTTCCTTCGGCCGTCGTTGTCACTCTGTAGTGTGCGTCATTGTGATTGAACCCTCGTCTTCCATCAGCGTCAGCGAACGTTTGCTCGCAGGGCATGCCACCTCTGTTCTGAGAGTGCGAGTCTTGTCTACTGACATGCTTTGCTAATCCGCACAGCCCTCAGAACGTCGCGCGCCTGTCTCTATTCACAACTATCACGATCATGAATATTCAATCTGATTTCTGTGTGTGCTGGTATCTGCTGAGTCCGTTCGGGTTAGCAGCGCTGCACATTCTGATTCTGATACTGGTCGCACGCCTCGAATGCAGCCAGATTCACGAATATGTATGTACTTTTGGGTTGCTGCGCAGTCAAGGTTTCAACTCGCGATGGCGGAGGATAAGCTACCTTCAACCGGCCAAGCTAGAAAAGAGCGAGATCACCAAGGTGCAGTTATCTGGTCTGGCTCGCCTTTCAAGTTCAAGCCACTCCTACTTGGCTAGCTCTACTCGCACGAGAGACGCAAGTCTCTTGCATTCGATACTATTCATACTAGCTCCTGGCATTCTATTGACGACGACATGCTTGCATGCCTATGCGCGCTTTACTATTGCATCCAAGGCATCCAAATCGTAGAAACGCTCGAGTTAATGAAACCCTTTCGAGCAGGAAGCGGTGCGTAGAACTAGTGCCTTGCCAGCACGAAGCCAGAGCGACATTGTTGTGGTTTCTTTCGTGGGCCAAGCCGCGCCGCAGCCATGGCGAGGCGCAACGTTGGATGGCGGCGGTACGAGCTGAGCCTGCCACAGCCACACTACTGCTCTCCGCTCACAAGCGCCGTCGAAGAGGGACCACAGCCTGGACTGAGTCATCAACAGGCAAGGCAAGCTTCTCCCTCAGACAGGCAAGGCAAGCTTCCGCTCAGGAGGCGCACACAAACATGACTCGAACCCGGCAACAAGGGCAATGTCGACATGGTCATGGCAAATGCCAACAGTATCGACAGTCTCACCGTGTCCACCTGCCCGCTCACCCAGGTGCACCTTCCCCAAAAGCTCTGACATGCGCGGACATTTGCGGTTGGTTGATGGCAGCCATGGCCTCGTGCTCGTTTTAGGGGAAACATGGTTTTTAATAACGACAGTGCAGGTGACAGGTGAGGCGTCTGGATGAGACTCCATCGTTGTGATTTCGTGAAGCAATGAGAACACAGAAGGCAAGTGAGAGAGAATGCGGAATGCAGCAGTTGACTGGGCGAAAGTGTGGAGACACAAACCAAGATGCGCTTTATTGTCATGTTCGCTAGGTTACTCGGTTCGCCATCTCGACATCCTTGCTTTCCGCTTCGGTGTCATTCCACAAAGACGCTTCCGAGATGTTCCGTGCTGTCGGATTGAGAGTTGCCTCTGGCGCAGCCATGTTGTCGACGTTGCTCCGAGAAGAAGAGTTATGAAGATTCGGATGAAATCTCGATGAAGATAGAGGTTTGACGAATACGTTGAATTTTTCGTAAACCGGGGGCGTTTTCGTGGGATTTTGACGAAAGAGATCTGCCAAAGATTGCCTGCATCTGAGAGTGTCAAGGCACGGGTACACGGCAGAATCGAGATGTCCACGTAGTAGAAGAAGGTGTGCATCCAACAGATACTTGTCATCGGCGGGACGTAGCGACATGTGGCCTCGTTCAGCTGCAAAAACCGATTCAGTTCCCAAGTCGAACATCAAGGTCAGAAATCCTCGCGTGCTCAGTGGTGGATGCCGTGTTGCGGTGTCTGTGATGACAGGACCATGGACGTTCACTTTGTCAAAATCTTTCGGACTTCGAGGCTTGCCTTTATTCTTGGTTTCCCATGCTATGTATGTCATGTGAAGGGGAGCCACGGCATCTTCAACTGTGACGCCCGGCATAGCATTCTTGGAATCGTAGTTCAGGGAGAATTTCTGGTCTAGGTGCCCAATGAAGACAGGAATGATACCATCGATACCATGTTGACCGTGCGAAGTCTGGATTGCAACGCCTCTCTTCCAGCAGCCCCATAGGAACTCAGGAGTCACTGTGGCTAAGCTTTCATCTAGGGTGTCGAAGTGGGTTAAATTGACCCACGCTACACCCGCTGCAGATTCACTGGCCTGCGTTGTAGCTCCACGTTCTCCGCGCTCGTAAAGCCGGCCAATCGTTGTTGCTATAGCGTTCCAATGGTCTGGTGACAGTTGTGCGATCGAATGCAAGAAGGCGTGAACCGAAATTGGCTGCATCAAGATCTGTGCATGGTCAGCCAGTCTACGATCCGGACTTCGAGTAAGAATATCAGTCATTTTGACAGCATCCCAGCTGATCATGAGTAGGAGCCGCGACATGAACTCTCCGAATTGGCCAACAAGGTCATAATGATTGAGGGTTTTTACTATGAGGTCGGAAAGTGTTGCAAGCACTTTAGCATATGTTCTTGTTGCTCCGCTGGCAGGCAGCGATAGCAGCACAGCAGAGGCGACAATTGCAAGGATCGGCTCAGATGGCGATGAAATTTCCAGTCTCTCGCTCTCGTCGATGGAGGCGAGCATTCGCATATGACGATCGACCGAATGTGCTCCCAGCAGCGATAGTTCGCCACCGATTTCGCCAGATTCATTGTGAAGAGGGATTAGGTGAAGCGCAAGCCGAGAGGCAAGCACGTTGTAGACCTGGATATGTTCAGATGGAATGAAGTGGGCGTTGGATAGGAGCTTCGTCTTCGCCAACGCCCACAATGCCTTCGGGTCTCCTCCGTGCCACAGAGGTCGGCCAAAGCAGCGCAATTGTTCCACCGTGCAAGCATCCTCAGCCTTGTTGAGCGGTGGTTGCTCAATCACCTTGACGTCAAAGCCGAGACTGAAGAAAGGGGGCATGGTGGGTCGGTGTATAGCACGTAGCGAGGTAGCAACGCGGGATCGGGAAACCAGCTCTGCCGCACTGCTACTTGTGCTCAGGAGGACGAGCCAAAGGCTCAGGCCGGTTTGTGACTCGCAGTTCTCCAGGTAATTCCAAACCCTGCGTAGGCTGCGCAGTTGGCCTCCGGCTTCGACTGATTTCTTGGACTTGATTGCCATCTCGACACACTCATCGAAGGCTATAAAGGCAGTAAGGGGAGATTCGACTGATGCTGATCCAGCTTGCTCTTGGCGCTGAAAAAGGCAGATTTCCGTAAAATGTCGAGAAAGAATGGAGACCGGTTTGTCCAGAAAGAAGGGAAAGGTGGAGTCATGGACAGGTTCATTGTTGAATAGAGTGTCCTTGTTTTCCTTCCAGAAAGCAACGTGTTTCTCGGCCAAAGCTGCAACATCTGTAAAGAAAGTATCGCGAGCCTCATTTCTGCCGCGGCCATCAAAGGTGTTGAGCTGCTGAAGAAAACGTAGCTTGTCTCTAGGCGTTGAGTATTGTTGCAGAGATAAGGAAGCCGTTTCGAACCAGGCAGCTACGTATGTAGCTACTTGAACATCGTCTGGCGCTTGTATCTCTGGGCCGACACACTTATGAAAGAATTCCATGACGCCGAAATCTCGTAGTGGATAGCCATCGCCAGCTCTGTTATCTTGAAGACGGCGAAGGCAAATGTACATGACTGGCACATGTTTGTTTAGCTCCAATATGAGTCTTGACTTGCCCGAGCCGCTCGATTGTACAATAGCTGTACCTCTGCAGTAAGGACGTTGGTCATACGGCAAGTGGATCGGGTATGTGGCCTGAACACCCTTGACGAAATCTACGAATCGATGGTGGGCGTCTCCTCGATAAACGGAAGCAAGAGCGGAAGCTAACAGCCTTGAGACATCTTCATCATACGCATCATTTACTCTAGCAACGGAGACCGACGGCGTAGGCAACTCTGAAAAGAAATGGGCTGTTGCCAGGTCTGCATCCGGTTTCAAACCCTTTCTTGCATGTTCTGTCGCCTTGATAGCAGAGATTAATTGATCGGCGGAGAGCATCGGCATACTTCCTGGTACCCTAAGGCTGTTGTAAATTTGGCTGAGTGTCTTCGTAGTCGATTCCAAGACCCAACTCCCGATAGGCATACCAGACTGAACATAGCAAACCGTCGCGTACTGCGAAACCAGCTCATTCCATGCTTCGGGAAACGATCGTTTGGCTACAGCCACGAGTACCGAGCCAGAGGGGATCTTTTTGGCGGAATATGTGCCAGCGCTAGCAGACATGGCTGTGAATTTGCCAACTTCAAGATGCTTCCGACTAGGATTGCCTAGGTCAGCGCAGCTGCAGCGGTGCTCACTCAGCGGGGATATCCCACAGCAACCAGCCCCCCTCAGCCTAAGTATGGCTTGCAGTGGGTAGGTCAATTTTCGGTGTCCGGAGGAAGCAGAGGGAGAAGAGCCGATGGTTATAGATGGAAATATGTCGAGGGAAGCAATGCGATAACGAACGCAGTGATGGAAAGTGATGAGACTGTGGCACATCTTAAGCGACTTGTTCACAAAATCAAGATTGGTGAACCGAGCAATAGATGAAGCTCGGATCTCGGAAATTGCCGATGGAACCTCGAAAGCACCGCCGCCGATCTTCCCGATTCCAATCTTATCCCGTGATCCGAGCTTTCCTCTCTCGCACGATAGCCCTCCTTCGGTGGACGGGCAAGGCAAGCTGATGCTGACGTGTCGCCATGCTGTGGCCAGTTGCCGCGGCACGACGGATGTACAGCCCTGCGCGGTGTCGACAGTTGTACAAGGGGAGAGTACGACAACCAAGTCACAGTCTTCTGCGCAAGACGCATCGGTGCAGTGGTGGCAGCCGGCCTGCGCAACCTTGCAGAGAGGAACACGCCAGAGACCGGCGAGGTGTAGGAAATAGGAGTGCCACAACTGTAGCCATCGTGCTCCCTGCACATCCCTTCCGCTGCACAGCCGCTCGAGGTCGGCACGGCTAGCTGCAGCACTCGCCGAGAAGAGCTGTACGGTACCGCGTGCGGGCGCAGACTGGGTACAATGTTGGATGGAGAACGGGACGATGAGCTGCTCGCGCTGGCGGGCAAGGTAGGAGCTGACGGCGACGAACCAGCTGGTGCGGCAGAGCGCTGTACAAGCGGCAGTAGAAGCTGGAGCTCATCGTAATCGGGATGCTACGAGCTGCGGAAACTATGATTGCTCGTTTCAGCGTCCGAGCCCGATGTAGCCAGCAATAGCCAATGTACTCGGATGGAATGGCGACGCTGGCTGTCGTGAGCACGCATGGTGACTGCGAGACGCAGTGTTCGACACCCACTTTCTCATCGAGCGCGAGCGTCATCTCGGCAGAGGATATTGCCCGTGCCGCCCTCACCTATGCGTATGTGCATGGAGCAGGGTTCTACAGAGCATGCGCAACGGGCCCTGCTCAAGCTTGCTACCCCGCCTTGTCCCGCTCATCGTCCGTCATCCATGCTCGCATTTCCTGAAGCGACAACCAAGCATGGCGTGCTGTAAGTGTCGGCACGCAAGGCTTTGTACAAAAACCATCGTCCATCGTCCATCGTCCATCGTCCATCGTCCATCGTCCATCGTCCATCGTCCATCGTCTCGTGTTCTTTGGCGGCCGCTGTCCTTATCGACCAAAATGCCGGCATGGTCTCGATCATCGGTGCATGTTCGAGCAAGGGTCAACGGGCGGCTAAGTATTGTCCTCGGGTGCTGCCAACGCAGCGAACGCTGGATGAGTAAAGACAAGAAAGAGGGGAGGGGAACAGGAACTGAGGAACACGGATGAGGGAAAGGGATAAGGAAAGAGGTGCGAGGCAAGCAGGAAGAGGCACAAATCGGATGCATTCGAGCTGCGGAAACTGAGATGGCTTGGTTCAGTGTACTAGCTCGATATGCGGGTGAGTTGAGTGGCTGAGCGGCTAGCAATAGCCAAGGTACACTAAAAGAATTGCCCGGCTGGCTGTCATAAGCACGCATCGTGACTGCCAAGGGAAACGCAGTGTGAGCCACACAACTTCTCCTCGAGCGCGAGCGTCACCTTGGACAAACAAGTGTCGCCGATGTTATCGACAGGGTCATCTCTCTCGGTTGCCCCAACGGTGCCGGATCCCAATTCAGCCACTGCCGTTCAGCCGGCCATCGTTCGCGGCTCTTACTGCTCAGCACCTGGCTAGGTATTAGCCCAAGTCTTGTCTGCTGCAGACATTGGCAGAAAGGCAGGTCTTCTTTCAGCAAGCTGAGGCGCGCCAACGCCTTGATGCGGAGCATTCACTACAGAAGCGCCAGGGCCAGCTGGACAAGCTGGCGAGCGTCCACCGGCTAGAAGCGGCACAAAACCAACTCCTGACAAGGCTATGCGTGTCGGTCGAGAACCTGAACCGCAGTGTCACAGCTATCTCGACAACAAGTCAACCGCAATCGCCACCTCTGCCTCCAATGCCACCTCCTCCGCCACCGCCGCCGACACCACCACGTCCTCTCCTTGCGCCGACCAGGACTGTGATCGACCAAGACTGGGCTACGGTCGGTACAGCTCATTGACTTCAGTCAGCCTGATGCACATGGCTATTTTCGCAATCCGAGAAGCATTCATCGCTCAGTGCTGCGGTTTCTGGCCGTGTCAATTTTAGTCAAAGCTATTGTGGCTACCTTTTTGCGGCCGTGTGAAAGAGTCTGTACTCGTTGCTGTTGTTGAACAAGCGCTTTGGTGCGATCCAGACGTAGATGCTCCGCCCCCTGCGGCCGTCCTTGCTGCCCCGCTTGGCCGCCTCATGGCCTCATGTCGGCAGCCTCCATTGGCTATCCTTCCAGCAAAGGAACGCCAACTCAAATGTGAATAGTAGCAAGGGGCAAATACTTTCTCAGCGTCACGCTAAGCTTGCAGCTGAGCCTGCGGAAAGGATGCTCTTCTTTGCCACGCTGTGCTTCCGTTTCTTCCTTATTGTAACGGGCTGAGTTCGGAGAAGCTTATGAGCCGCTCAAAATCGGCTGATCTTGCCAACATGCTTTGGGCGGATGGCAGCCAAGCCAATATATAGCAACCGCCGCCACCCGTTCCTGCACATCCTTGCCCAATTTTCCCTTCTCCCCTCTGCTGCTTCTCACTTTTGCATCCATTCAGGATGACAGATGCTTGGTTTGACCACGCGTGGTCGGAGAGCGAGGAAGAAGAGAGGCAGTCGTGGTATGCTTGGCTGAGAAGGAAGCTTGGTAACCTCTTTGGCAAGCTATGCCGACCACGACGTTCACTGATAGATCCCCACAGCATCCCTCTGCAGCCCTTCCCAAGCTCGCACAGGTACAACTGGGAAGCGCAAATGCAAGAAAGCTGGCACAGCCGCGAAAGCACAGACCACAAGTCCTTCGGCAGCGCCAACTGGGGCTATGACCTGCCCACCGTGCAGGTGCCGGTGCCCATTCCCGGGCCCTTGAAGGTGCGCTGCCACCGCCCTTACCATGTGCCAGCAACAATGCCAAGCCAGCAAGCGCAAGGCCGAGTGCTGTGCTCGACAACCATGCCTTGCACGGCCACCGACCCACCTCTGCCGGCACTAAAAGTGGCCCCCGGCCCCAGCATGCGCAGCTTAGCCCAGCGAGGGCAGCGTCCATGGCACCAATGGGGCCCCCTCCCCACCCGCCCCCCTCCCCTCCCCCACCACCTCTGCACAGCCCTCCCTCTCGTGCCTGCGGCCGAACACCCCCGCTTGGAACATCAGTATACCGAGGCATTGTTTTACGCACTATAACTCATTTTAGCCATGGGGTGCTACTGGAGGCGTGGAGCGGTTCAACTCGGCAGATGCCGCAGATGCTGGCTATGTCGACGGCCGCTAGCATGAGTGGGCTGTGGTGGCCAAGGTGTCGTTTGCCAACTGCGGCAAGGTGGCTGAGTCGAATCTGTTTTCCCTGATCGGTGTACGCCTGCTGAAGAAGGTTGCCCGCTGAAGTTAGGCTGCACTGTAGCCGCGTGCCCATCGTGGCGCATTGCAGCCGCCAGCGCGTGAGTGACAGTAGCCAGTGCAGCTCGCATAGCATTGGCACTAGACTGGCCGATGCCGCTGGTCAGTACATGAGGTCGTGAGCTTGTTTTCCACCATACTTATTTGTGGGTTTGCGATCTACCCGGCGAACTGTGACTGGACACAAGTGCGCAACGTGGGTGAGAGCAGGCCGCGACCGCATCCGTATGAGGCAGCCTGTTCTCCAAGATTGCGCAGGCTCTCGGTGTATCTCGGGAGAGTCAGGCATCTTTAGCCGCATGTTGGTCAAACTCCACCCACCCAAATGCACGTGCCGTAGTCGTGTGCTTCGCGCCGCTGGAGAGTCTCAGCGCACTTCTCGAGAGCATGCTTCCAGCCGATGGCACCAGCGGCACATGGGAGGGAACCGTCCCTCTGGCATCAGTGGTGCTCGAAGGTCGGGTTGGAGGACGGCGTCCCGGCTACCGGAGCCGAGGTTGCGAATGCCCTTGTACCCTCGCCCCAGGCACAACATAGCCTGGAGCGGATTGTAGTTAACAAACTCCCGATTTTCCGAATGTTGCCCATGGCCGGAGTTGACAACGGAGAGACCAGCAGACGCCCTTGCTCGGCCGAGAGCAGCTTCACCTGGCCCACGGTGCAGATGGGCGAGGCATAAGCTGCCGCAAGACAGTCCAGCGCGCAGCACATCTGCTTGACGAGCCAGTTGGCGTCTGCATACGGCATGGTGGCGCCGTCCAGCTCGGCTTGGACGGCCTCGCGCCCGCTGTTCCGCAGAATGCAGGTCAGGAAGAGCGCTGCACCGCGAGCAGTGCTTGCTTGCATGCTATCCGCGTCGACGTCGTGCGCGAGATGCGACAAGGCCTTGTCGGCTGTGACATCGGGCGGCCAATGGGCTGTCGACAACATATTGAGCAATATGTCATGCTCTGCTTCCGCATACACTTTCTCATCGATCCCCTTGTTGAGGTGGGACTCGGCTTGGCTTTGGAAAGCAAACAGCACCACTTGCTTCCAAATTGTGTGCCTCGCATCGCATGTAGTATCTCACAACAGTACGCCTGACCTGTCCGCCGCGCCATGGATAGCGTGTGCACCCGACTGCGGCTGTAGGATCGGTATGGGGTAGCCACAGTTACCACAGTTTCTCAACGGCAAGGTGCTTCCTCTCAGTTTGTCAGTTTGAGTGCAACCTGTCAGCTTCCAATGCAGATCCAGTAGTAAGGACGGGTAGATGCTGAACTGAAATACTTGAACTGGGTACGCCAAGTCCTTGTATCGCGCCAGCAGGAGAATACGAAAAAGACAGCAGGGAAGGCACACGTTGAGTAGCATAGCTATAGTCGCTTGTTGACGGCGGCAAAAGATGCCCTGCTGCTGCTGCCGTCTGCAACTGAGTCGAGGCCAAACATCGTCAAACCCAGGCCTAAGATTAGTTCCTCATCCGTGGGTGTCGTATGCAGGCCTAGCCCTTTGTCGCGGATGCATCAGAAATGCTCCCTCCGGCGGATTGAGATCAAGACATTGAGCGGTGGCACCGACTGGATGGTATCGTAGCAATAACGGGGCTGTGTCCCTGATCCGTAGTCTTTCACCCTTTCGATGGCCCTTGATATCCCGCCGCCGCATTCAGCGGTTGCATGGATACACCAATGAGGCTGCTGCCGTGAATTCACGGTCGCAACAGATGTCCATGGCCGTACCGTCAGCAGGGATATGCGAGGCTATACGCTCCGGACCCTCAAACTTAGGACCATGTCGTTTCCGCAGGGCCGTCCTACGAACGCATGACGGTCGTGAAACTGTCAGGAAGCCTCCGAGGCGTGATACCCTGAGCTGCTTATGGATGGCGGGTGGCTTGTCACTCCTACCGTCGCCCCGGCCCAGCAACCCGCCAACCAAGAAGCTGCCAGTCAATGTCCCGATGCTCAGGACTACTCGCTGCCACGGCTGTGATCCTGGCCATGGTCGAGACGCGTTGCTCGTAACACGCTTCAAGGTGGCTCTGTCGTGTCTGCATGGTCCGCTGAAGGAGCTGCGTGAAGGCATGTGGTCCACGAGCAAATTGAAGGTCAGAAAGAGAAGGCCCAAGTGCACAGCATGAACGGATGAGCGGGGCTATGTCACGCCCGTGATCCGCGTCGGAAGCTGCTATAGGTCTCCATGAAACGCTGCGCCTTGTAGTGCAGCATTTCGGCTACCAGCGGCTGCGTGCTAACGAGATGCTGCAGCTTCTCGAGGATTTCCTCCTCGGGCATGAGGGCGAGTTGAGCTATGACGTCGCCTTCTACCTCGCTGTAGGTGCTGCCGGAGCCTTGACCATGGCCGTGCTGTACGGGTGCGCCTTGGTGCACGCCATCGCCACCCCCTACAGATGCGCTCTTAGGCTTGCCATCCTCTGCCGCATTGACAATACGGCCTGGCTCTTTTCCCTTTCCCTTCTTGCCGTCATCTCCGGTTCGGCAGCGAAGGGCGCGCTGTATGGCTGCGGAGACCTCTCGGCTTTGCCCTCTAGACCGCTGCTGGCCAAGGTCAGCGTCCATTCGTAGACCAAAAAGGCCCAAGGTGGCTGACGAGTTGGAATGCATCGAGGAGACCATAGACACGACCGATGCGCTATCGGTCCCATACCATCGGCGCGGGTCTGTTCCTGGATCGGATTCGGAATCGGACTCGGACGGGATTCTGGTGGGTGTTTTTTGACGGCCACCGTCCTTTGGATCGACCAGCATGCTGGGCTGGCCTCGGTCCACTTCGAGCAACGGCCTGACTAGGCTGGTAGGCTTGCCGCACGTGTTCGCTTGTGGAGAGCTAGCTGCCAGCGTGTTGGTAGGTTTAGGAGGTACGGCTAACGGCCGGCTCGTAGCTTGCTCTGATGCTGCCATCAGCAGCGAACGCTGGGTTAGTGGTGAAGGGGAGACGGGCATCTCTGCTACCGTCCGAGGTGTGGTCGAAAGGCAGGCGAGCCGTGATCTTTTTCTCCGAGGTTCAAGGGACAGTCCCGAAGCTGGCGGATGATTGTGCGTCGGACATAAGATGTGAGCTTGCCAAAGCCCAAAGACATCCGATTTGGGCCTAGCCACCTTGAGTTTGAAAGGGCAGGCGCCATGCGCGTCTGGCTGCTCCGTGGTGCTCCTTTCCTCGCCTGTCGCAACTTCTGCTATCGAAGCTTCACGACTGCCTTCGAGGCGATCTAGGCTACTGGTGGAAACACGCCTGTGGCTCGAAGTAGCAGGCAGCGTAGAGGAGGACCTGGGGCACCTTACCGCACATTGCAAATAGCAGACCCAGTCCTTGGAAGAGCGTATGATCAGCAGGAAGCCCGCCTCGATGGCTTGATGGATGACGTCGTCGACACACTCTTCTCTGGTTGGATACTTGCTCTGTGCGGCCGCGGGACCCAGCTGCACCGTGAAGCCAACTTCTGCGGCTGCGTCTCCAGTAGCGCCTACAAACATAGCGCCGGTAGTCGAGCCAACCGGATCGCCGCCGTGTGGAAAGGAGGAAGCGCAACACAGTCGACAGCGTTGCTATCCGCCCGATGATAGCCCCTTAGCCCGAACTGTAGCGCAGGAGAGACCCGATCGGGGGCGCGTCGCGTGAGATGGAATGCGTGATTGGGCCTGCGATGCGGCCTACGCTTGTGGGAAAAAAAGGGAGTCGCTATGCGTAGATATCTAGAGATGTACAGTACAGCTACACGCTTTGGGACTGCGAGGCTGCGACCTTTTTCCTCCTTGGTTCCGCGAAGCGTCCACAGGAAGGCCAGTGCTACCATGCGAGGAGAAGACAGAAGACTATGCAGCGACGATAGAGTTTATGAAGCGTGCCGAAGGAGTCCGTACTGGCGCCACCAACTTTATTGTCGACTCCTCTTTGCGCGTTTTCGTGTAGTGAGACCACTGTTCTCTAGGATCTTGATAAGGTGGTTGCGTGGCCAAGCGGAAACACCCAAGCGCGGGTGGTACAAGATGAGAGTGTGACACCGCTAGGCGGCGGCGCTCAGCTGGCACTTTGTCCGTCCCCTCATCGAGGTACTACTCCTGTGCCCGAGATACCAGCTGCGCTCGGCTCACGCCTTGTCCGTCCCAATATGGGATGTACTACTCCTGTGCCTGTGCAAGCGTCTGTTAGGTACTACTTCGGTGCGTGTCCAAAGCTCCATACCCGGTGTATAAAGTGAGAGTGGCACAACACGGATGCACTGTATCCTGCGTCCTATATGCCCTATCCTCGTGTCCTGCTTTCCCCTCCCCTGCGGCGAGCGCTAATCTTACAACGAGTCTACGCAGAGAAGAGTGGTTGTGGCACGACGGGATGGATATACTGCCAGTGTCGCTTGTATCGTCGAAGCAGTGGTGTCTGGAGCAGGCCGCCTGCAACATCTATACAGCAGTGGCGATCGCCGAGCATGAAGCTGTCCAGCTCGACAAAAATGCTATCAAATACATCGATCTCCGGATCAAATCCAGGTATGCCTTGATGGGGTCCATCTCGGCTTGCCCTTCCGAAGAGCGGAAACGTTGTTCAAATTGTTCGTCTGACGAGATCTGCATCGATACGCCGTGTCGGGAAGTTATCCAGCAGCTCGAATTCGCCACACTGCCGCGGAACACGGCGCGGAATGCAGTGAGTCGAGGGGCGGTGACGGCTAGAGCTGGTTGTTTTGCACATACGGGGAGTACCGACGCTGGTGTGATCACCGTGCTGACCGACCATCACCGGCGCGCAGGAGCAGGCGTAGGAGGCACGGTGCGGTGCATCTCATGCCAGTTCACCAACCGGCCCAAGTGTAGTCAGCCCGGTCATCCACGCGACTGCACGCCGAAGAGCAAGGCCGGCGGCCCGCCCCGAAAGCTGTACTTTACCGAACAGACCGTGCTGCTAGACAACGGACCGAGTACCCACTCATCAGGTCTCTTTCAGGTCGAGCAACTTGCCATGGTATGCTGCTTACTTGCACGAGACAAGAGTACCCGCACAAGCCGCGCCTACGATTTACTCGAAGAGCTCCTGGTCGAGAACCGATTCCGCACACAGATCGATGTGGCCGTCCGCTGCCGCTACGAGGAGCTCCTCGGTCCGCTGGGCCCGCTTCTGTTTGTTATGGTCTCGAGCCCCGCAGCTGACCTAGCCATAGAGCGCATACTGAAGCTGTGGGCCCGCCATCAGATCCCGCCCGGCCCAGTCGCCTCCAACCTAGCCAGCTCAGTCCATACCCATAGCTGTGCAGAGCCTTGCTACCATTCCTCGGCGGTCTCTGCAGATGCAGATCTGCGGGACGAGGCCAAGCGGATTGTGGACAGACTCATTCGCATCCACGGCGAGCTGCAAAACTCCTTCCTCGTGGTCCAAGACCACCCTTGCCGTTTCCTTCGCCGCCCCACAATCACCGCCTTCACAGATGGCAACACCCCCGATCATCACAACAGGCCACATCACAGCAGGCCACAGAAGGGAGCGTCGGATGCCTTGGATTCTGACCACCAACCGCAAGAGCGCCCGCAAGAGCGCCCGCAAGAGCGCCCGCAAGAGCGTCCTCAAGAGCGCCCGCAAGAGCGTTCGCAACAGCGTCTGCAAGAGCGTCCGCAAGAGCGTCAGCATGCTTACGTTGAGCAGTCCTTCAGCAACATCGTCGAGGAGGACAGCCAGGACGGCTGCTGTACGGAATTACTGGCGCCCCTCGCGCCTTGCTTGCCCGAGGCGGACATGGGTTCGAGTTTCGTTTTCGACGATCTCTCCTTTTTCCACGCCGTAGATCAGAGCTACGCAGCGAGCACTGGGGCGGAGACGGGGACGGGGACGGGGACGGGGACGGGGACGGGGGTGGGGACGAGGACGGGGACGGGGACGGGGACGGGGGTGGGGACGGGGGTGGGGACGGGTGCGGGTGCTGGTGTTGGTGCTGATGCTAATGCTCGGCAGTACGCAAGCAGATCCACCACCGCGTTCGGGGCGAGTGGCGACACGACAGCACTGTCGCCGATCTCGACTGCGCGGTGGCAGCGTACCACCCAACCTGCCTTCCACTTTGTCCCTAAACCGCTCCAGCTGGTCACTCCAAGCCTGCCTGAACGTTCCAGCACCGTTCTTTGCTCGAGCTACGAAGCGGCATTGCCAGGCTACAGCAAGTCATCTTCATGCCATCCCTCAGCCGCCACGAGCTCATACTCCACGCTGATATCCCCGCCATCCTCCTCTGCCTCTTCGTCTGCCTCTTTCTCTGTTTCTTTGTCTGCCGCTTCCTCTGCCTATTTCTTCGATCGCTCGCTGCGTTGCTCCACTCCCAACACAGCCCCGGTCCGCCGCCAGTAAGACATGGCAGGATGACGAAGTTGCTTCGCTTTGACACTCTTCCAAATGTCGTTTTTGTAGTAGAAAAGAGTTGATACCGGTTTGTTCAACTTGACTCGGCCCTGTGGCCGAGAAGGGCTGAACGCAAGAAGAGGATTGGCAAGAGGGAGGGTAGGAAATATGGATGAGGCGGCCAAACTGCGTTCCTTAGCTGCGAAGTGGATGTTTGGGCAAGAGCTTCCGCCGAAGAGAGGTGTAGTGCTTGCATATCAGATCGACCTTGTGAGCGGCCAGATCGGCGACGGTCAAGAGAAAAGGATCTCTGTCCAGCTTGGACAGTTGCCGAAGCTGATCCTCCTGGGACAGAACTGCGAAGCGGTACAGCACACTTGTCGTGACTTCTGGCAAGTGGGCTAGGCACTCGCCTGCTTGTTGGGTAGGATGGACGAGGGAGCGAGCGGTCCATCTGGCAGGTTCGGTAGACGGCCCTGCGCATCTGAGCGCCGGAGCCTCCTGCTGGCAGCGATCTGGCCGCGGCGGCGGGGTGGTAGCAACGGAATCTGGCTTGAGCGCAGTTTGGAGGGCAGGGTTATGCGCGGATAAGGGCGGATGGTTGTGAAAGGGATTGAGCAGATGGCACTGCCAGTGCATGGAAGAGGCGGCCTCTGGACAAGAGGCCGAGGCGGGAGGATTGGCGCCAGGGGTGGGAAGGGGTAAGCGAGCGAGTTCGAGGAGGAATGGGCAGCTACAAGTCTCGCGAGGCTGGGCAGAGAGCTCGCGGAGAGGCTTGGCTGCGCCGCTGTCGTCAGCGATGAGACGGGCATCGTTAGTGCTGCTGGTCGCTTGATTTGCTTGTTCGGTGCAAGCAAAGACGGTATTGCGCGTGCACCGGAGACGCAGGTTGCCCTCCACGGCGACGTCCACTTGAAGCACGAAGCCGACTCTTTTGGCGGCATCAGCCACCTGAGCGAGGCATTCTTGAAGCGAAGCAAAAGCGGTATCCCGAAGTGGCGACACCAATGTCACTTGGAAACACTGCGAGGTGGTCTCCATGGTGTAGCCAAAGCTTGCCCTATGTCGGTGAGCCAGGGGATGCGGATGCGAATGCGAATGTGGTGCGGATGCTCGAGGGTGAGTACGTTTCGAGCTTGACCATGCAGAAGGGAATTAAGATGGGCTGTTTCAGAGTTCCGCGGTAAGGTGCATCCGCCATGCTGTACTCTGCTCACATTCACAACATAAAAGCTCAGTTTCTGGTAAGTCAGCCAGATGTCAAAGCAGCAACACTGGTAAAAACTGCCTAGCAGAAGCTAAGCAGAAGACACGCAGATGCTAAGCAGGATCGCAACAGCCGGTCGGGAAGACCAGGATCAAAGCAGTGTTGCTGCTTTAACCACTGGCTAATTTACCAGAAGTCGCGCTTTTATGTTGTGATTGTTAGTACGCATACTCTGCTCACATTGTTAGTACGCATAGTATGACTGCACAGCGCTAAGCCAGCCAGCGACTTGAAGATCCATGGCTGTTAACCCGGAGATCACCCCATCACCATCACGCTCCACCGTTCCTCACACAACCACCTCCTCAGCAAGACGGCTCGTCATCCCATTAGCATACAACACAGCACGACAGCACGACAGCACGGCAGCAACGTAGTATAAGATATATATGTACAGAAATATACAATCTACGATCTGGGATGGTGGCAAGGCCAGAGGATCCATTCGCACGAGAGAAAGAGAAAGAGAGGGAGGGAACGAGGGATGCGATCCTTTTCACTTGCAGAAGCGGACGACAATCCGATCCGTACCCATCCCCGATCCGTACCCATTCCCGATCCGTACCATCCCCGGTCCTTGATCCTATCTCATCACATTGCCATCGTTAGCCACTCACTCTCTTACTCGCGCCACCGCCGCTCTTGTCTGGCTTGCAACCACACCTACCGCGGGGCTTTCAAGGTGCGTGCGAGGCAGATGCTGATCTCACCGCTAGGTGGAGGTATCCTACCTCTCCACTGTGTTTTTGTAATCTGCTTGTCTCGGTGCAGCCATGTCTTGACCACTGCTGCTTCAGCCTAGTTGACACGAATCAAACATTGCGCTCAAGCATCAGATCAGATGCCCGTTCAAACGTGCTGCCGAGCCGACTGAACAGGATGTGTAGCTTGCCAACACTGCCTCAAGACCCATCCGCTGCAGAAGACATGGCCCTAGTTTCAGCGCCGGCAGCACCAGCTCCAGATAGGCTGCAAAGGCAAAGCCGCTTTGATCCCGCTTCCGAGATGGTAGCAAGTGGCAGCAAGCCATCTGGCCAAGCGTACCACTCGCTCTGCCACGCAAGGCGACTTGGGCCCAACTTGCCCGGGAAAAGAAAGCAAAAAAAGAAGCAGAAAAGAAGAAAGAAAAAGAGGCGGACACCGTCACTGGCAAAGTAGAGCAAGGGAGCGGAACCAAGGATGGAATCTGAATCGACTGGCAGTACCGACAACAAGCCCATGTCGACGGCTTGGCTAGCACCTGTCTAGAAACATGCATATCTGTACGGCTCTGTCACTTTCCATGGGGAGTCAGAGTTCGTAGCTCCTAGTCTCTGCTTGGCCTTGGCCGTGCCTTACAACGCTTCTAGCCATCTAGCCCACGGACATGCAGAGTAAGGCTGCCGCGGCTCGACCCGGCACACACGGTCTTGGCTGTGCTCAAGTCGGCGCCACCGCACGAGGCTGGCTCTCGGCTTTGCGGCCCGTTGGCCCATTGGTAAGCTGCGTAGATCCGGCATCGCCCGCCACTGGAATCCGGTCGGCTGTCTGCCACAACACCCACTCCGGAATAGACTGGGCCGGCTTGCCGCCTGCGTCGGAGCTTTTTCTTTAGATTACTGTATAGGCCTGCCCTATGGCTTGGAGTTCTGTGGGCTGACATCGGGCGGATGAGCAGGCATAGGTAGATCTGTAAGCGCCCATAGCACAGTCTGGCTCAGCGTACGGCGGCACGGCTCAGAAGTGGTTGGCTGGCGCCGCAAGCTGTCGGTGATGGATGTGCGACGTGATGTGCAGCAAGATCTGACGACGCAGCCAAGTCGTTGAGCACGAAGGCCGATGCTTGACCGTCCATCGACAGTGGTACAAGCAAGACGCTTCACTCCATGCTTTGTCGGACAGTCGCTACCAACGCCTCGCCCATTCGTGATTCTCCGGCTGCTTTATAGACAGAGAGGATGTTGCGTGCATTCCACTTGACTGGCTCGCACGCCAAGAGCCGGCGCCGTGTATCCCAGTCCTTTACGCATTGTACGGTGGATAACTTCTCTTTCCACATGGCACATGGCGATCCGCATCCGTTACTGCAATGGGTTGACTTGTGACTGCGATCCATTTCCTTTTTTTCCATGTTGTCAAGGTATCCCTTTCAAAGCTATGTCGTTCATGCTAGTCTCGGCCTTGTTGACCCTTGCCGTCATCTGCCACCAACGGCCTATGTGCAGGTGTTTTCGCCCGTGTCGCGTGCTCTGGCCGTCGCTGGTTTGGGTGGTTCTAACCGCCGCGTCGGCGCCAGCTCGGCGCCAGCTCGGCGCATGGGTGGGCGCATGGGTGGGCGCTGATGGTTGAGATTACGTCTGCGTTGGCGAGGCTGGTCGCAGAAGGTTGCCCAGCTAGGCAGGACGTCATTCACCATGCTTTGCTTGCCTACCATGGCTGAGCAGCGCAGCGGCGACCGTGAAACGCGCCACGGCGGCGGTGTATACGACTAGACGCCTACGCAGCGAGGCCACGTGATGCAGCGCGCTCGGTCAAACGCGTGCTTGCAAACCTGGCCAATGCCGCACGAGTGTCGCAATCAACGAATGGCTTGCCGTAGCCGCTTTCAAATTCACTTTCAAAACAGCACAGCTAACGTTGAGCAAGGAATTGAATGTCATTGGTATACAAAGCTTGTCAGCCGCATGTTCAGCGCGCTGAGAAACGAAGCCTAGATCGCATCGTGTGTAGTGCGCTTCCCCAGTTCTCAGTCGCCGGGAGCTCTTGCCACTCGGGCGAACGGACATGGGCGCGGCTACAAGGCTTTCCTGCCTTTGAGCTTTCTTGGACAGCACCGTCTTCGATTGGACGCGGGTGCGCGGGTGACGTGCATGACACCTGCACAAGTCAGCGGTGCCAAAGCAAGCGACAGCGATGAGTCACGAGATGAGCCCACAACCCAAGTTTCCAGCGCCAGAAAACACGGGTGTAGCTGATGTTCGGCCGAGAAATCCCGACCACGCGAGCTCAACCTGGCGACAAAGTAACAAAGTGATATTGTAATCAGCCCTTACTTTCATAGATCATACAGCCAGAGAAACGTCGATTATTGATACATATACACACAACTAGATCGAATACTAGCTGACCGATTCCCGATTGAGCAATATAGGTCAGTACTGAATACGATCGTCGATATTCATTAATGAGAGGATGCTAGTGCGATGAATACGTCTACTGCACCGATTACTAGGTGAACGCTAGATGTAGTTAGTACTAGTACGAGTTTGGTGCTGCTATCTGTTAAGATGAAGCTCGGTGCCGATCTTCGAATTGGTATCGGCGATGCACTCGACTACAATCGGGTCACCCACCTTCATCTCGGGCGCTGGTCCTCAACAGCCGTTACCTTCATCATGAGCTCTGAGCCCTTCGGCCATATATATAGACTCATTTTACGGTCGTCCCCATGTAGATACAACCCAAGCGAATCACACACAGTCTCTATGGGACGGTAACGGTAGTTATCGCGATATCGGATCTGGCGTGGTCGAGGCCCGAGACGTAGTACTATCTGCCTGGAATCGCGCTACTGACTCTCTATGGATAGGAATAGATGCATGTCAGGATACTTCTCTTGCCGATGATGCCTTACTCATCGTCAGCTCTCACCTCATCTGCCTTATCATCGTTTACCATGCCTCTTTGTCGTTGAACAGTGCATCTTTGCCGTTCATCTTGCATCTCGTTCCTCTCTCAAGCATCTTGGTCGCTGCTCAAGCATTTTTGTCTTTATCAGTGCGCCTTTGCATGCCTCAATGCTTAACAAGCTTCTTTCGGCTTCCACCTCCCATCTCTAAAGGGATTATTGTTCGCCTGTCTTTTCTCATCGATCGCCTAGATGAACATGCGTCGTCGCATGGGCAAGCCACAACCTAATAGATTTCTGCGAGGTGCTGTGCGACTGCTTTCCACTTGGACTGTAGAGCCAAAGCAGCGATTTAGAATCATGATCTCCTTATTCAAGTGGAACTACTTCGATCTAAACCTTCTCGTACCGTCATTGCTCGTCATTGCCTTTCTAGGCACGAGGTACCGACCGCTGTGCATATGAATACAGAGTCCGAGCAGGCAACCTATGGTTGGAGATATGCGATCGCTGACGACGAATGACGAACCCACACACTCCGCCATGACAACAAGGACAGACAATCGTTTCCCATCGCTGTATACAAGTCACTGTACAACATTATGTTTACCTGCACCTTGCAGACTGCTGACAGGGACTTCCGTCCCATTCTTCACATCTCCTCTTTCCTTGCCATCCTTGAACGACGCCGCTGCTGTGGAGCCCCAGGACATGGCCAGCCTCACAGCTGCGCAAGCAGCGACGCACAGCATGGCGCCGCACGTCGCCACACCATCCTGTACCTGGTCGGCGGAGGACAACTCGCAAGAGCTCTCTACAGAGCCAACCTCCTTTGTTCCCGCGATGCTGTCCAGCTCATCTTCTGTTGAGGGGACTTTACCTATTGTTGCGAACCGTCGCTGCTGTTCAGCTACCTTGCCACTTCCAGTCGAGCCATCTCTCCTGCAGAAGCTGGACGAGAGGCAGGAGTTTTTCCAGAAATCCGAAGCTCGCCAACGACTTGAGGTGAAGCAACAGCTGGACCAGATGGCGATGTTTCACGAGCTCAAATTCGCACAGAACGGCCTCTTGGAGAGACTTTGTGTATCGTTGGAGGAGCTGAACCGCAGTGTTGCGACAGTGGCGACTGCCTCGATGCAGCCCGCGGCTCCACTGCCACCACCCCCGCCGCCTCCGCCTCCGCCTCCGCCTCTTCCTCCGAACTGGGTCGCGGCCGACAGTGACAGAGCTGCCAGCTCCGTGTCGTCTGAACGCACGCCAACCCGACAGAACCGCCCTTTTCCGCATAGCCAGGAACTCGGGCGCGGGGATGCGCCGCTCTCTCTGAAAGGTAAGTAGTCCGCCTGGTGTAACCATACGTCCTTGTTCCTGATCTCGCGCGGTCGGCAAGACGGCTCGAGTAGGCGCAATGCTGATGTCAATTCCACTCGGTTTATGCGCCTTGGTTGTACACAATCTTGTCTGGACTTGGGGACACTTGCACATCTGCGGCCCACTGTCGCCATGCCGAACGCTGTTCGCACCATACGCAGACAAATTACTTTACTCGCTCAAGAAAAAGAGCAAAGCCATGAAACGCCGCGTTGACCAGTCGCAGAGGTGGAACTTGCTGGACTCCAGCCTTGCGGGCGGGGTGCGTGGCTCTACGGCGGCTGCTGGTTGGGAGACAAGCATGGCCAACATGAGCGGCAGTACCCATGGGACTGCCCGCCCAGAAGCCCATTTCGATGCGGGGAGCGATGGCGGAGAAATTGCTTACACCAGGACGAGCTGCGACGACATGGCAGGCGGACGATTGCCCAGCGAAACCTCGTAGGACATTTCGGGTACACCCTTCCAACTTGCTTGTACATCCTCCCAAACTGCTACCTCTGCCATGCCAGCCGCTGCTACTGAACAACCAATACCACACAATAATAACAACAACCAGTCACTTGCAAATTGAACGAGCATGCGTTTGACACCTTGTGTTGGATGTGTGTAGTCGTCTCAGCACGGGCCCTGGTACCCTTCCTGATAGCCTCTGCGGTGCAGACAGCAAGAGGGAAGACCAGCCGGTACGAACACCTGACTGACTTCGAAGCGTGGTGAGCATGCTATGTCCGCAAAGCGGTAAGCGCGGTTCAGTTCGGTGCCTGCCACCGCATAAACGGCTCAACAGCATAGCAACGTGACCCTTCGGCTTCGCTGTAGATCTTCGAGGCTCAAGGCAAGCGGACGGGGTCTGCTACTCTCTCGAGTCTCCCCTGGCCCACTCTTCTGTAATTCTCTCTTGCCAGGCTGCCTGTGTAGCTGCACTGGAAAGCGGTCCGCCTAGGGTGTATACAGGCGGACATGCTGCGAGGAGAGCTTGCATGCGACCGATGGCCCTCGGATGGACCTGCACGCAGCCTCGGCGCGAGATAGGACATCTCGAACTCGAGGCACTCCCTCTCGCGGCGCGAATGCAGGCTCAGGCACGGGTTCTTGGTGTGCGAGCCGAATGAATCCTGCTCTTGCGCGCTCTCGGGGGCCTCTTCCAGCATATGCGGGCCGTGGACGGTCGGAATGCGCACCATGGACGGTCGGATGCGCGGCGGTCAAGCTAGCTGTTCAGCCCCCTGGTGGTGCAGAAGCGACGCCTGTCGCTCAAAGCGCAGCTGACGCCGGCGCGCGGGGGATCCAAGTTCGAAGGCTAGCAGTTGGTTCTTTGCCCCTCTATCGACAGCAATGCCGCCCACCCCGAATGTCCCTGCCGGCCTGACGCCTAAGTTTAGCGCAGCAGCCAAGCATCATTGTGGGCCGTATGCTGTCCGCCATCCATCTATCTTTGTCTTTGCCACACTGCTAAACAATGGTGCCGGACGTTTTTGGCCCCATACAGGATCTGTGTCGGCTGTGTTGAAGGCTCGAGCGAGCCATCGGCTCGAGACCAGCTGCAGGCAGCAGCGATGCCGAGCGTCGCCGCTTCTCGCGACCGCCAGGAGCTTGGGCCTCCTGGCGCTGCGTGTGCCCCTAGCCCTGATACCCACACGACAGGAGAACTAGACTAGCCAGTCCCCTTCCCAACGGTATCACGATCACTGTTCATCACCATATCATCTTTTGTTGTACATACTTACTTGTCGATGACTGATGCCGTCGCAATCCTAGACACAGTGCTCTGCCAGACCGTTGCGCGGGACTCCAACAACAGCACCAGGCAAGCTGTAGCTCATATGGCAATACGACCACCAGCTTGATGGCGCTGGAGTGACGATGAGCAGCTTTCACCAAAAAGAATTGGAGCCCGTGAACCAGAGCGGCCGGTTGCCGTTGACTCATTGCAGTCCCCATCCCATTACTGGCCGACGGCTTGGAGCGGGTCAAGTGCCCATACGCGTGCGCTTTCCAGGTAGTCTCGTCGCCGGTAGTGAGGCTGCTGCACATATCCAGCTGGCTTGCTGTACAAGATGCAGCAGGGAAGCCACCGACCACAGCATCGTTGGAACTGCTGGAGGGCCACCGGCGCAATAGCCCTGCCCAACCAAACTCCCATCTGCTTGCTTCTGTAGGCCATTTATCTGTCTCATGGAGCATAGCGTGTGGTTAGCGGGAGCAGAGCGAGAGGCAGTGAAAGGTCGGAGGGCGGGGACGGATCTAAAGCAAGCCCCAAGGCAAGCCCGACGGGTGCGTGCATCAGTGCCATTGCGTGCATCAGTGTCAAATCTGCTGCTTTCGTCCTCCAGCGTGGGGAACAGTCGATCGAGCTGGTCAAAAGTGTTGGAGTCTCGCGCAACGGTCTGGCAAAGCACTGAGTCTAGGATTGCGACAACATCAATCAACGGCAAGTAAGTATGTACAACAATGGTATGATGTGAGTGGTGATCATGATACCGTTGGGAAGGGGACTGACTAGTCTAGTTCTCCTGTCGTGTGGGCGCCGGGTCTAGGGGCACACGCAGCGCCAGGAGGCCCAAGCTCCTGGCGGTCCCGAGAAGCGGCGATGCTCGGCATCGCTGTTGCCTGCAGCTGGTCTCGAGCCGATGGCTCGCTCGAGCCTTCAACAAAAAGCAGACCCCTTCTGGTCCAGGGATATGATGCACCCGAATCGACGCCGACAGGACTCTGTCAGAATTTTGTTGGCACCGGAAACATCAACAGCTCAAACCCCCTCTTTCTCTCCTGATCGTTGCGTTCACTGCTGTTTCTCTCGAGAACTCGTAAGCTACTGTATTTGGACAGCCCTATCAGCCTCCCGGTAGCCAGCTGCACGACAATTCTGCTTGCGAGATCGGCAGGGCGAGTTTAGCATTGACTGGGCAGCTATCTACATTCTACGTGAGAGTACCAGCTAAGGCTGGAGGTAGAGATGCGCTTTCTCCTTACTTTGTTCCAACACATGGCCGCGCATCTCGGCGGACGAGCCCGCGTGCGAAGCGTGGCATCTGCGTCTTCGGGCTATGATACGGCTCAGCTGGAAGTCAATCAGCATGAAGCGGTGCAACTCGCTCGACCAGACCAGGTTGCGCTTTGCCAAGTCGCCATGGACGACGTGGTACCGACGAAGTAGCCTTCCCTTGTCCATCAGCACAGAGGCGAGGTCGGGCGGCGCATTACCCGTTTCCCGTGCGACCCTCTCTTCCATCCCATCCTTTTCCATGCTCCTCCCGCAGTAGGAGAGCAGCAAGAAGGTGTCGCAGGCCAGCGTCTCGGGCGCGCGGCCCCAGTAGGTCTCTCGGGCAAAGTAGGGGTACGGAAGACCGCTGACGATGCCAAAACAGACAGGCACCTCTTTGCCTTCGAGGAGTGGCATGCCCTCTGGATCCTGGAACCGAGTCAGATGGTTGTAGACCTCGCTTTCATGACGTAGACTGCCGGTGAACTCGTGGTTGACGCCTTTGGCAGCAAACACGTACCCGTGACTTCCATGTACGAGGCGGTAGAGCTGCGCCGTACCGCCGCACGCGCCAACGATCGGTTCCATTGAATCCATGATCCGTGTCTCTTGTAGCTCCTCTTTCATGTCTTGGAGGAGCGCCTCGCGGGACAGCGTGTGTCTTGGGCTTTCCTGACATGCCGGTGCGGGTATTTCTACCGTGCTCTTGGGCTCGCGGCTGCTCGTGCCGCCTGGGCCTGGCTGTGTGTCGGAATGGCGTGGACGCAGATGGAGCGCGTAGTTGGGGCAGTGCACATCCATGGGCAGCCCATACTTGAGCCCGAGCAGGCACTTGACGGTGCACCAGCGGTTGGACAGCAGGCGACTTCGGCCCGCGAATGGGGTTTCCTCGTCTGACTTTCCTCCTTGAAGGCTGCCCCTAGACCCTTGGAACGCCTCGGATTGGAAGCCATGGACGCTCCTATCGGTGCTACATGTGGATCCACTCTCTGGCTCCGAGATGGCCGACCAAGCAGGACTGGAACGGCTTGACGAGCCGGTGAAGGCAATCAGGCTCGAGAAGCTGTCTCCGCTTGCAAATCGGTTTGGATCGCCATTGGGCGGCGGGTACTGGCGTGATGAACGGGGACGGGACGCCATTGTTCGCCCATCCGTAGGTACATGTGCATCGTTTCGAGGATCGTCATGGAAGCTGGAGCCTGTTGAACGACCGTCTTGGCTGGTGTCCGTCTCCGTAGGCGGATCTATGCTTATGTCCTCTTCCACCAGCTCTGCCACGGTCACGGTCTCCTCGCAAGCCCGGTTGATCCATACTTGGCGCTCTGCATTGTCAACGTGAAGAGTAGATGCCATGCAACGGAGCAGGAAGATGACGATGTGCATCAACAGCGACGAGCCAAGAGGGCCACTGGCTACTCGCGGAGGCACAACATAATAGTGAAAGGTGTCAAAGGCTTGGCTCTCAAAGTCCAGAAAGAAGAGGATGGTGACATCGCTGCTGGTAAGGATGCTGCAAGGGCAGCCGCTGATCACCGCATAGTCGAATGTCTGGGTGATGCCGCAGGCTAGGTTATAGTGGCCGTTGATCAGCGACATTATGTCGATCGCCTGCTTCTGAGATGAAGCTGTCGCCTGCGCTGCGATCAGAGGCATTGCGGCTTGTTCGGATGCCAGCAGCGTCGATACCATGCTTTGTTTGAGGACGGTGGAAGACTTGAACTCACTCACGGCCAGCAAACTATCGTTGGAATTGCTGGTGACAGGCTCGCCAGCGCTATTGCGCTGTGCAACGAAATACCCATCTGCTTGCTTTGGTCGGTCATTCATCTGACTTACGAAGCGGGCGGGGTAGGGCGTGGTCGGTGAAAGCGGATCGAGAGGCGCCAAGGGGCCCGGTGGTGGAGCAGACTCTAGAGAGAAGCCCCAAGGCAAGCCCAACGGGCGTACCGTTCTGAGCCTCAGTGTCAATTCTGCTGCCCTCGTCCAGTCCAGCGTGGGGAGCAATTGATCAAGCTGGTCAAAGTCGGACCCGGCTGGTGCTGGGATATGAGCCAGCGATCGACGCTGACAGAGCTCTGTCAGAACTTTGATGGCATTCGGAAAGACCAACAGCTCAAAGACTTTCTTGCTCTCCTGCTCGTAGTGCTCGCTGCTGTTTCCCTCAAGAATTTGCAAGATTTCGTCCCAAGCTCGACGGGGAGGAAGCCAAGCTGTGTTGCCAAAGATGCGGTTAATGATGGGCGCCGCTTGTGCCACGAGCTGTGCCATTGTCTGATCATAAGAGAGCTTCTTGGGTGTTTTTCTGGACCCACTCAGTGTTCCGCTGCCTTTGGTGGTCTCTATTTGTTGGCCATAGTGAGCAAGACGGCGAGCAATGAAGGAATCAACCATCCCTGCGAGCCATGGTAGAGTCGCTTTCTGCTCAGCTTGCTCGGCACGGGCATCTGCTTGCTCTAGATCCTGCTCATCCCGCTCATGCCTTTTCTCCCGTTGCTCTATATCCTCCGCTTGCCGTTGAGACTCGGCCCGTGCTTCTTCTCGGGCCCGATGCACCTTGTCTCGAAAGCCAGCTAGCACAGCTTGTACCGTTCTGGCGTCGACCTTGGCATTTTCAAGCAGAAGCGCAAGATCAGCCTCCAATACGGTGCCCATGTCGGAATGCTCGGCAGAAGTAGGGGCAGTGGCTGAGGCCATGCTCGTCGCCATAGCGGGATTGTTGTGAATGCCAGCAAAGGGAGAAGCTCCGCTATGGCTGGGAATGTCCAGCAGGGGAGAGGCACTTGACTGCTCGCAGAAGACAGACTCCGGCTTGGAGGCAGATGTAGATGAGCCAGCCAGGCAAGCAACACCGGAAGCAGCGGCAGAGGGACCCGCCGATCCCCTGCGTGCCTCGGCACCGCTTCTGGAAGCGTTGGAAGCGGATATGTCGGCCGCCTTTCTCTTTTTGCTGCGGCGAGACATCTTGCCTGACAACTCCAACGGCTCCGCTGTCGTGCCTAACAGAATCAGCCGAGAGTAGGGGCGGGAGGCCCACGAGGGTGCAAGGGTCTGTGGCATCATCTTATACCACCCACAAAGGGTGTGCCCTATTGGATCTGCCGAAGAACGACGATGATAATTGACGAAAGGCAAGCAAAAGGATTGCTGAGCAGGGGCGAATGCGCCAGTAGTGCTTTGTGGTCAGGAGGAGAAAGGTAGAGATGGCAACGATGCGTTGGTAAGCGGAGGTAAAGTAGACGCACAAAGCGGGCAGCTTCATAAGCTGAGCGAAGGCACCGCCTCCCGGAGCCTATCTCGTGGGAATAGCAGAGCCTATCTCGTGGGACCACATAAGCGTGCTAGGATTGCGCAGCACGCTTTTGGCCATGCCGGCTGTCTTGTCATCCTTGCCTGTCCATGAATCCGGCAGTCCACATGCGTTACACTCCCTATGGCTCTTACTCATACGGGCGATGCGAAGCGACGCGGGACCGAGCGTCCCGCTGCTGCGCATATCCGCACCGAAGCGCCGGCAAGGGTGAGGATGCGCTGTCAACCGTTGTCTTGGCAGCATGCGCCTTTCTTGGCTGCGCATCTCATCACTGCCGCCGCCATTCTTGCTTTGCAATGCCAGCGGAATACAGGTAGATCCGTGGACAACCGTCCAGGTGCATAAGTGGGCCTGTTGAGGAGCAGAGGTCCGAGCGGTTCGAGATGCTCCGTGGGGCGGAGCGGCAACGGTCTAGGATACCGAGAGTAGCATTGCTTGTATGTGCTTCCTACCTTGCTTGCATTCATGGCAGGTGGCTACGACACGGCCCGTGACCAGCAACCAATCTATGCTAGGCATGGCATCAGCAGCCATCTGCATCCACCCGCCGCGCCCCGGCCTTGCATATCGACGGAGCAAGGCCCAGTTTCGATAGCGGGGATGGAAATCAGCGTTACACCCGCCAGCTCAATAACATGGGCCATAGGCAGAACGCACTTTCTGCCTGGCCGTGCCGTCGGCCATCCTGCACAGGCGTGACCGTGCCTGATGCTTGGCATCCGGGCACTGTGACCCATGGACGACCTGCTGTTCGCTCTGTATGGTTGCCGGCTGTACCGGCTGCGGTGCAGTTGTGTCCAGGTTTGCAGAGCACTGACATGACGCCGTCAGCAACCGGCCTGAGCGAGGCGCAGACGATCGCCTTCTCAGTGGCGGCGACAGCGGGTCGCTCGTCTCGCTGGGTGCATTCCGGCTCTGGAGCTACTGGATCTTGTTCAATAGCAAATCGAGGCCTGCAGCGATCGAGACGCTGCAGCGGCACAAAGACAGGCAAAGATAGTCGGCTCTACAAGCGCCGCAGACATCCGCACCAGCATACGGAGCAGGACCGAGACAAAGCAATGCGTCTCTCGACAGACGATCGTTTGGCATGCACACGCTACTGCAACCGGTGCGCTCTGCTGGGTAAACAAGCTGGTGCGGCAGCACTGCCGCAAGAGCAAGTTGGCCGCTTGCGAACGATCCGATCCCTTGCGTCGGTGCTAGGCGACCAGAGCAGATGCGGCCCCACTCTGCTCGTTCCGGTGCAGATAGTGTGGACCCACTCGTGGCTTCAGAGACGCTTTGCCATGCACTATCATGGGTGCAGGCTTGGCTCGTGCGCTCGCCGTACATGTTGATTGCTGTAGCCTTGCTACACCTTATCAAAGCGGAGGGCTTCGATGTGCCGGATCAGCAGGCGCCGAGCGTGCGATGGCCAAGCCTGCGGCCTGGTCGGCAGCCGCGTGCCTTGCCTGCCTCGCTCTCTCTCCTGACTTCCGTGCGCCAGTGGTCTAGCGCGTCGGCCAGAAGATCTGTCGCGCCTCAACATGCCGCCCACCTGGGCTCGTAGGTACGTCCTGTATCGAACAACGGTGCGACACTCGAGCTACCACTCGGCAGCTTGGCTTGTCTGTCCACGCAGCCTTTTATTGGCGATGCACAGCGATGCAGTGATGGTGCATACCTGCAGCTTCGCAGCGCTACTTGACCACGGAAGCAAGAAGTCTGATTCTCGGAACCTGCTCCCGAGACAAGCCGTGTTTTCAACGCAAAGCTACCAAGGGCAGACCCATTCCAGTGAGCCTATATAGATGTCCCAGGCGATGGCTGGGCTTCGATGCTACGCAAGCGCCCCAGCTATTTGACTTGGGCGCAGAAAGACATTGAGTGGTTCCACAAACCATTCCAGGAGTTGGCTTTTGCTTTGCTACTCTGCTGCCGACGGTGAGCTGGATCCTTGTGGGCGAGCAGGTCATAGGCGACCGCTTGTGGGCGCCATAATGCAGGTCGCAAAAGACGCAGCAAGCAGAGATGCGCACAAGAGGCGGTCTTTGCTGCTATTGCCAACATTCTTCCGACGCTGGGTCTTAGCGATGGTGATGGTGCGAAGAGGTGGTCATGGGATGTGCTAGGATGCGCGTGTAGTGCTCTGACGTGCCGCCTTTCCTAAGCTTTGCGCTGTTTGGATGCCGGACAAGTGCGCTTTCGAGGAGCCTAATCGGTGCCGTAAGTTTGGCAGAGGGACTTGGCCTCCTCTCCAGCAGCCGCGCTCGATGGTCACCAGGCGCGGCTTGCTGCCCAGCATGCAAATGTACCAGGGCCTCCCGTGAGAGAGCAACGCCATGAAGAGGCTACCGTGTTGGAGGCACGGCTGCACCCGCTCAGACTGAGCCGGTCGAACCGTCTGCCGCCTCTTCCGCCGCTGTGGAATGCAGGTTTTGGACGTCGTTCATCTGCGCAAGGCGACACATGGGCTCCTGTCAAGAGATTGGTGGAGGCAGTCGAGAAGGGGGCAAGCTAGGCGAACAGGGCCCACGTGCGACGCTCAAGCAGCGACGTCGGGCTCTGCTGCCGCAAGAGGCATCGCTGTCAAGCAGAGCCGCTGGCTATCCTTGTTGACTTGCAGCGCTACGCTGACCCGATGGCCTGCTCTGCCAGCGTCCATTGTGGGCCGGGCGTAAGCGTGGCTTGTGTAGCCGCAATGCCGGGAGGCCATAGCAGCGGGCAGAACCTGCTGCTTCCATGCTCAGGCAGTGGATGCTGGCGGGGAGCCCCGCTATTCCTATCCATTGCGGCTGCCAAGCCCACCTAATAGACGCTGCCGGCACTGATGGCCAGTGACAACTGCGATGTTCGATACAGGTCGCTTCCTTCGAACCACGCTTCTCAGGCTTCCATCCTCGCTTTCTCACGCTTCTCTAGTGTCTGTTATGGGCAAGGCTATTTGGAGGCGCATTGACCTGGCCACCATCACCTCGACAGGAGAAAAATCGAGTCGGGTTTCGTGCACAACCGATTCAGACTGCTGTCTGCAGCGTTGTCGCTCCTCCTCTGCCTTGCCGACCACTTGTGTAGCTGGAGCCAACTTGGTGCAGCATGGCCCTCAACCGCAACACAGACACAAAGCTCTAACTGGATGCATGCAAGGTTCTCGGCTTCAACCACTACATAGTCCACACCGAAAGGCGGCAGCGAAGGCACAAGTCCTTACATCATGCTTTGTCAGTGTGCGCGAGCTTGCCTAGCTTGCCAGCCACTCGGTTCCACGTCAGGCAGAGGGATGGAAGAAGGACGGTACGTATCCATGTGCCTAGACAGGCAAGAGTAGGACAGCGGACTGCTTGCGCGGCCCGCATGTCGTGCTTGGTGTCCCGGTGTTACCCCCGGCTGCAAAATAGCCTCTGTGTCTGCTGTTGCGAACCCGCTCTAGAGCGCCCGAGCGCCCCGGCCGTCATGCCAGCTTCGGCTGATGCTCAATGCGAGGCAAGATGGAGTGCCGAGTGCAGCGACTACTCGCATGCCTGGCGTTGCAGCATTGGCCATGCATTGATGCGGCCATTCACAGCTGCGCTAGGAAGCGTAGGGTCGCCGCGGCGCCGATGGACTGACAAACTGATCCAACAGCGAACCGCTTGCCCACTGGGCGAGGCATTCGCTTTCCCCTTTCCCCTTTGTCCCGTACACAGCCCAGTGGAACAAAGGGAAGAAACAGGGGCGCAGGGCTACAATACGGGATGAACCGCTCGGCCTGGTTACCAGTTGCTTGTTTTGCTTCTACCTCCTTGCACGCAGCACCACAGTGAGCCGCTTGTATCGGCCGTGCAATACGGCCAACATTCTGTTCGCACACTTGATTGCCTCTACCAGATCTGTCCTTGCGGACTCGTTGTTCGTGACAGAACAGGTTGTTTCCCACAACGATGCGATGGTGAACGCGCCTCTTCGCTCGAGCAAAGGCTGCCCAACGGAGGGCGCAGTACCCAACCTGGAGAAGGAGAAGATATAGGGCGTCACAGAGCGACTATCTTACGAAAGCTGCGCCAGGGCAATTGCTTGACTACACGCTCCTCCGGCTTGGCGCAGAAGCGGAGGCCGGATGCTGAGCTGGAGGACGAACTGCCACGGTCTGGCCCAAAGAGAGGAAGACAGGGGTCACACAGCCGTCCAGATGTCTCTTGAGCAGATCAGGCCCGGCCTCGGCGACCGGCAACAGTATCACCACGACGCTCAGCCCGGCCTGACGCGTACCAGTGTGGATGTAGTTCCAGACTTGCACATTGAAGTGGACGCCGCTGGACCCGGGGGGCTAAATGGGGGTGCTAATGTCATAGCTAGGATTCAAGGTGTCTGGCCCATGGGTCTTCCCTTGTATGTAGGATCTGATGGCGGGACCGAGTACCAAGGAGATCGAGCTGTGCTGAGAAAGGCAAAACTATCCATCGATGCAATTGTTGCTGCTCGAGCATGTTCTTTGCCTTGATCTGAGTACAATGGTTGCCTTGAGCTTTTTGATTTGGGAAGCGGTAAGATAGACGGGAAAAGAAGGCGGCAGGCAAGGATAGGCAGGCTGTGGGTAGAAGTGGCTGGAAGCAGAGGAGTTTTACGCTGACTGACCCTGAAGCCAGATAGTGGAGAGGCGGGCTGTGCAAAGCGCCATCGCAGGCACCACTGCCGAGAGGTAGCACAGCAGGGTGAATACGGCAAAGAGACAGGCCATAGTCGGCCCTCTGCTGAAAAAGGAGGCTCATTTCACAGCGTTGGTCTGTATGGTGCAGATCCACACGTTCCTCAACATGCCGTCGCACATTGGTCACGGGCTTGACTTTGCTATTCTCGGCGGTTTTGCTACAGGAGCCAGCTTCATCCTTGTTGGTATGGTGCCATTCGGCAAGAATCGTAGAAGACAGGCTGCAGGACGGTGGACAAAGGTACAGCTGATCCAGATAAATATCGGGAGCTTACATTTGTGCGCCACAGCAAGGGTCGCTTATTGCCATTGCCGACCTTGGCCAGCATGCCTAGCTACATGGGCTTTGTTCGTGCTGTCTTGCCTGTTTTTGGCTCTTTCCAGTGCATAGCGCCATCCTCTTTGCTTGCAATAGCAAGCTATGGAGTAGAAAGCAACGGCAGTCCTTTTACCCCAAGCGAGCGAGCGGCGGGTCGCTGCAACCTTAGCCTAAGGTCCGCTTGAGACCTGTATGATGGCCACGGACAGCAGCCGAGATTCGTTTCGAACGTTGGCAAGAGCTCTCAGCTCGTGACAGAGGACCTGCTCGACCTGGTTCATGTCAGGCGCGAGCATGTTGATTCCGCAACTGTCTGAAAGCTGGTCGAGTCTCTCGAGAGTTTCATGTTACCCTTGCCTCTCAAGAGCGACAGGCTTGGATAGCTTTGATGGCTCTGCCGCCCTGCGTCTGTCTTTGCTCGCAAATCTGTTTGCGCCACGCTTGAATGGCAAGGATCAGTTGGCCAAGCCAGAGGTTGCCACTTGAGGAATCCTGCGCACCTTTGCCATTTGGCAGCCATCTTCTCAACTACGCCGTCAGCCTGTCTCGGCTGCACGGGAGAGCAATGGATGGGCTGATTGGGCGCGATATTGGGAGCAGGACGAAACCACCCGTGGCGTGAGTTGTCGTTGGCAAGCAAATCAACCCGGTATCTTTGATCGGGCGTCGGACCAGGAAGGTGGTGTAAGAATGAGCTGCAAACAGCGGCCATGGTGGACAAACTGTGGCAGAGCTTCGCAGCACCACAAGCAGCCTAATGAAGCACGATGGATGCCTGCAGAAGAGGGCTGCGGAGGCCACCTGAGACAATCGAAACGGTGCATCACTGCTTCGACGCTGCGATGGCGAGTGGGGACATATGCCGTACCACGTCATTACCGTCTGTAGTATCACCGGTCGAGCAACTGACACAGCCGGCTGCTCGCCACCCCGTGCCCAGCTGCACGCGAGAGGCAAGCCTAGCTCTGGCGTCGTGTCGTGGCAACGGTCTGCTGCGTGCTATACTTGAAGCGGCAGGAGTGGGAACGGTTGCCTACCGGCAAGCAGGGCGGTGCACTTTGCGGTGTTTGGGGCGGGATGCATGTGCAGGTGGCCACACAAGTGAGTAGTGAGGTTGCTGAGCGCAGGGGGGGGGGCCGTTGGGTGCGTTGTGATGGTGCACCGCACCGTGGCCGGCAATGGTGCAGTAGGAGGGAGGCGGCGGAACCGGACCGTCATGTTGGCTTCCTGGGCTCTGGGGTAGTTGGGCTGGAGCCGATGCGGTGCTGGAGCCGCCAAAAGGCTCGCTTGCGGCATGCACTGTTAGTATTGACTGCAGTGATCGGTTCGCCTCGCTGAGTCCCGGATCCTCTAAGGCCAAGGCCATCAGACAAGCGCTGTCTACTCTGGAGTTTCAGCGCCCTCAGCAGACTGACACTTCAGCGCTCTCAGCAGACCGGCCCGCCATTCGGTGGGCCCCAAGCCTGCTCTAGCCGCCACTGGCACCAAGGCTCGCTGCCCAGCTCTGACACAAGCGGGACATAGCCGTGCTATGGCCCCAGACCGCAGGCTTTCCTGCCGCTCTGCAAAGGATAAGCGAAGCGAATGGATGATATGGCAAAGAGAGTAGCGCACGATGTCACAAGTCATCACAAATTGTTCACTGTTCATTCATGTTGTTGGCTCGATAGCATGCGTTCAATCATAATTCATGAATGTGAGTGTTTGAGCGGTCGGGGCGAAGAGCTGATCGGGAATGCGATTGCGATTGCGATCGACATCCAGATAGATCCCATGCGCAGAGCGTTCAAGTTAAAGATCCAATGGCTGTTAGATCAACGTCACCAGTCGATTGCTCCATGTCGATGCGACTGCCATCTAGCAACAACAACATCCCAAGCATGGCACGTCCTATCTCATCACCGTGCGAGACTACAGTCACTCAACGATAGCGCTCAATCTATGCCGACTTTCACATGTATATATAGTCACATACACTTCGTATCGTCTGCCGAAATGTATACATCTCGTCGTCCGCTACCTCGATTTTAACTGTTCACCCTGGGGGATAAAATAAGAATTTTGAAAAAATAAAAAAAGGGAAAAAAAAGGGAAGAAAAAGGGGGAAAAAAGGGGGAAAAAAAGGAAAAATGAGACTGTGCACATTGGCATTTTGACGGCATCCTGAGGCAGGAGCTTGCATGGCAGCAGGCCACCAGCTTAGCCGGCGCCATGCTCCAAGGCACACATCCAAACAGACCATCCTGCCACTGACCACGTTGCAGGCCGATCCAACAGCGCATGCGTCGAGCCTTCCATCTGCTCCTTTGACATGCTCAGCGACTGATGGGTGCAAGCGGCAGGAAGTATGCCTGCTGGACGCCTACCCCCTGCCAAGTTGGGCCACGCTTGGCCTGTCTAACGGCGCCTAGCCCAGAACAAGCTACACCTCTGCGTCAGGACCAAGTTACACGTCTGCGCCAGACACGCATGGAAGCGCCACAGTCAGGTTTTGGTAATGGTGATTCGAGCACCCAAAGCCGGGAGTGTGCTTGGCAGATCATATCGACCAACGCCCCTGCTACCGCTAACCAGCAAGGTGCTGGAGTGGGTGATCCGAGACGATTGTACTTCCACCGGCTCTCTTTTCCTTTCGCGATTCCCCAGATCGACCTGCTGCAACAGGGTCCCTTCGAAAGCAAGCAGCCACCAACCATGGTCAATGTGACAGGCGCTTACGGCTCCATTTTCCACCATCTGCCCAGTGATGTCTACACCGACCTGGTCGACGAGTGGTCACCTGGACCGGGCGGTACAGCTGCGCTTCAACCATTGCAGCTCTGCACAGCTCAGGAACATGGGTCACCTTGAAGTCTTCCCAGGCTCGCGGCTCGCGGCTCGCCGCTCGCCAATGCTTTCATCACGCTATTTTAGGTTCCCTTTTCAGAAGCCCGGGGCTGAACCGGTCAGCCGATTGTCAAGCTGGCCTGTTTCGATGGCGATGTCACCTTTTCTGCCTCTGGCGTCACTGCCAAAGAGGCTGGCGCGAGGCTCCTCCATCAGCTAGATGGTCAGAGCGAATATACCGCCACTTAGCACCTTGGTCTCGGCAAGCTGGCGCGTCTCGTCAGGCAGTCAAAGATCGCGATCAGCCGCCGTCCATGTCACAACCGCCTGCCCGACCGGGTAGAGTACGGCAACCTGATACACAAAACGCGCCACGTCCGAGGGGCCGCAATGGTCAGCGTCACAGCGGCGGCGTACGCTTCTCATGCAGCCTCTAGCAACACTCCTGGGTGCGCTGCTACGCAAAACGCATGTCACAGACACCGGTTGAGCCTCTTCTGGAATATGGCACCTTGCTCTGGCCGTTCGCCGATCTGGACTGTACAGGACATGCGCAGCATTCACAGGCAGTTCGGTCGCTTCATCTTTGCCTTACGCCTGCCGGGTCCCTCCACCCAGGCACCAATGCCATGGGACAGGAGGCCGACTGGCTGTCTTTTGCGAATTGCTGGAAACAACAACCGATCGGTGCCACACTGCAGCTCCTAGTCCAAGCCATCTCTCTCGCCGCTCTGCAGTCCATCGCAGATGTTTGCACCAGGTCAGCTCGGGGGAAGGTGCGACCGCCTCCTCTTACCGCCAACGAGGTGGATCTGGTGGTCACCCTGGGAGAAATCCAGCAAACATAATACACAATGATGCTGGTGACCGGGATGGGGGATAACCGCAGCTAACAAGGTAGCATTGTTGCAGAGCCATCATCGTACGGTCGCGATATGGACGCCGTCCACCATGACCGATACGGTGTCGCAGAGGGCGAAAATCTCCTCTAGGCACGAAAATCTTCTCCAGGCGGATAGAGGATCGCTTTTTCCTTTCGACTGCAAATCCCTGATGACGGCAGGCAAGCTGCCTACATCGGCGGTTCGCTCTCGTTTGGAAGCGGCCTCGAGCCTGCAAGGACCGGACGATGGTGTACAATACCTCACAGACGGCGCTGAGCATGGTCACGCTCATGCAGTCCAAGAATTTGGTCGCCCTGACCGAGCTCAACCTCAAGGCGAACGCCGCTTCTCCCGGTCATGTCAGGACGCCCTTTAACAACTTCACCGGTCTCAGACCGCTCGAAGAGGGCGCTGCTGTCTACGTCCATCTCGCCACTCTGCCGATGATGGACCCACACGTCAGCTCATCGGCAACCATCCACGCTTTTCTTTCGATGCTTCGTTTGTTCAGATCCCGTGGTAAAGCAGAGCGTTGGTGTTTCTACAACAATCTGCCGATCTGCGGCATAGCAGGCTTGGCAGCCAACTTGCTCCCCAAGAGAATATCAGCAACAGCAACAGCAACGGTCAATACCATCGACAACCCAGTGCACCCGCCACCACCGATTTCTACAGATCTGCAAAAGTTTTCTGGTGCGACTGGCGTCGATCGACCTGGTCAGGCTTGTCCTCATCCTCGGCTTTCAGCTGACCCTCACCATCCCACTTCAGAGCGTCGGCATCAGCCAATTGCAGTGGAGCAGTGCCCAAAACGCGGTGCCCCTGTGCCCACTCCTGTGTGCATCACTCTGGTGGTAGATTGGAGCCGATTCAGAGGTGCTCAGCTGTGCGCATTACCACTCGACCTCATCTGCAACGACGTCAATCTGGTCGGATGCAGCACTGCCGCCTTTTGCACCTTTTGGACTCTCTTGATTGCAACCTATTATCTGGCCTTGCAGTACCGACTAATTCGAGGCATCGACGCAACGCTGCCAGGAGTTCAACTTTTACCCTTGTTTACCGCTTGTGGGACACTGTGCTTCATGCGCAGCCTAGCCTTAGCGTCTTCCACACCCAGCCCGGCGTTGTCCTCACTGAGATGATTTTCAGTGTCGGCGGCGCAGAAAGCTTCCGAAACGTCAAGACCGATGAAGGTAAGTTCTACAATGCTCATGTACGCCGCCATCACGAGACTAATCATTCGTCGTGTAGTCACGAGTGCCTTATCGTCACCTCCACCTTCTCCACCTCCACTCACTTTTGGTTGTGTTGGCCCTCCACCAAAAATCATACGTATCTGCAGATCAACGCCTTTCGCTATGACCTCCACAAAGATCGACTGCCAGCCCCTTTCATCGTTATCCGTGTGGTGTGTCCATAGGAATTTATCGGTCTACGGCACCTTCTCTAATGTGGCCAATAACCTTATATAAACCGCCCTGTCTTCGCCATCTTTTCTGCCGCTAACCCTCCACCTCGCAAATTCAAATCTCTACCACAATGCCAATCCCCACCAGAGAATTTGGAAAGACCGGAGAGAAGGTTGGCCTCATCGGCTATGGTGGAATGGGGCTTGCTGCCTTTTACGGTGAGCCTGCCGATCAGTCTACCGTGAATACTATTCTCGAGCAGTGTCTCAAGGATGGCGCCAATTTTTGGGACACTGCTGACATATACTCGCCTAGCAGCGTGACCAGACTTGGGTACAATGAGGAGCAATTCGGCGCCTTCTTTACGTCTCATCCTGAAGCGCGCAAGAAGGTGTTCATGGCGACCAAGTTTGTCTGTCGTCTCGAACACGGAAAGCGTATCTTCGATGGCAGTCGCGAATGGTGCCATCAGGCTTGCAGCGACTCGCTAAAGAGGCTTGGGGTTGCACAGATTGACTTGTATTATGCACATCGACCCGCTCCTAATGCCGACGTTACCGAAACGGTTGGCGCAATGAAGGAGCTCAAGGACCAGGGCAGGATCCGCTATATTGGCGTATCCGAATACAACATCGACCAGCTCACTCGTGCGAACAAGGTGGCTCACATCGATGCGCTCCAAATCGAGATATCCCCATGGACTCCGGATGCATTGACCAACGGAATCTTAGAGTGGTGTGAGAAGAATGGGACTGCTGTCGTGGCGTACTCTCCGCTGGGACGAGGATTCCTCACGGGACAATACAAGAGTGCCGACGACTTTGAGGAGGGCGATCGGCGACGGGCCCACCCCCGATTCCAGGGTGAGAACTTCAAAAAGAATCTCGAGCTTGTCGAAGACATCAAGAAAATCGCTAGCAAGAAGGGCGCCACCCCGGGCCAGATCGCCCTGGCCTGGGTTTTGGCTAAGAGTCCTTCCCTAATCCCTATCCCTGGAACCAAGAAGATCAAATACCTGGAGGAGAACCACAAGGCCGCTGGCATCCAGCTGAATGCCAACGAGATCAAAGAAATCGATGTGGTCATTCAGTCTTTCAAGGTTAGCGGCACAAGATATGACGCTCCGATGATGTCGAGCGTCGCCTTCTGAAACGCAAAACAGTCCGCCTATGTGCTCATTGGTGATGTGTCTTTCAGTTCGCAACGGATGATATCTTGATCGCAATTACAGTCGTTACAAAGTTCATCTGGGCGCCTTCAGGGGTGTACTGGCTGTTTACGCTGCCACAATGTCTATGCTGAGTTCTATTTCCCTCGAGGCCTACCCTCTACAGCACGCGTCTTCTTGCTGAGTGCCGGATCGGGATTGGCATCTCGGCGTCCAGCAACTTTCTAGACTCGATGTGCAGTTACAGCCCTGCAAGCTGGCCATAAAATAGGTTCGTTCTGCAGATGGCAACATCCCTTAAGGCATACCAAAATTTTGCCTGAAAATGCCAGCCTTGTATCTGAATAGACACATGTGGCATAGGATTATGATACGCCAACAGTTGCAAACAGAAGGCCCGGAGGGGTAATCGCCTGAACCACTGCTTCCGCGGATGAGAGGTGTCGGAGGAGCCCCTCGGTCCTTTCGTCGGAGTGGACACGACCTCCGCCCAGGTGGAAGCTCCGAGGCATTCATCAAAAGCGTACCTGACCTTCGGTAGTTCAATCCAAAGCCATACGAGTAGCCCGGTAAAGCTGTATGTATGGACCCCAGGCTCAAATTTAAAACACCATAGATACAAAGACCTCCTTCAGTAGATCAAATTCGGCAGGGTTCGGCAGAATCAATTGTCGGCATCGTTCGACAGATGAGTCGTCAAGTATAGCCCAGCTCGGTAAATAGACTGGTGAAAAAGTGAAAAGGAGGGTTTGGAGCTAGAGCTCTCTGTACCATCGGTGACTTCGTACTTCCTTCTTGTAACAGGAAGCCACAGCATGTGACGCTTGTGCCATGCTACGGTGTTGCCTTTCGTCAAATTCAGACTTTCCTTCCCCCTGACTGGTCTTCCATGGGGTTCACGCGGAGACCACCTGCGGGTTGCACCCATGCACACTGCTATGTGCGCAAGATACTCGTGCCGGAATACAAGCAAGGTTCTACAATTGGTCCGCTAGCATTACACGCACAATTCGACTTGACCTAATCACGAAACAGGGAGAAGGAAAATAGGACGCATCGCTATAAGTCTGCTGCTGCTGTTGCAGACTCAAGGCCGAATAGCATGCATCATCTTACCTTGCAAGTTATCAACGAAGCTTTCCTGCAACTTTGTGGACCCTGGATGTAAGCTCTGACGCACAAGAGAACGATCCAAATTCACTGCAGTGTGAGTGGATCCGAATCAGCAGTCCCATGTATGAGCAAATATATGCGTAAAGACATTCGCCACGGCCATATCAACTCATTCTCAGATGCTGCGCATGAGGAACATGCAGACCGTGCCGACGTCCCATTGCACATCCGCATCTAGGTCAAATCCACTGGCCACAGACTAGTTCAGCCTGACGAACAAGCTAGCTTCCAGATTTCCGGTGGCGCTGGCCAGATGCTTGAGCTGCGGAAGCACCTTTCTTCCCAAGTCATATTGCACTGTAGACGGTAGAAGCCGGACCTCAAGCGCTCTGTTGCCATACCAGCCCAGTTCTACATGTGCTTGCAATAGGAGCCTGCCCACGTGCTACCTCCTTGCTTCACTCGACATGTCCACACAGACATCTTGTCCGATGGCCACGATGATCCAGCTCAAAGAATGTAAAAGTTACCGGTATACTTGCCCACGCCATGCAACAATCAGAGATGGACCTGCGTGACGTGAAGGACAAAAGACAAATATACCGAATATCCTCATGATGGCTTACACTTGCACATCAACCCACCATCCATCCACATCTAGTTGGTCGTGTTGATACGCCTTTGTACGCCTTCTATCATCACCACTCTCCAACCCATGCCAGCCTACTCGATTGATTTCTCTGCATCAATAGCACGACAGCATAACAAAGAACGACTGCATCGCTACTTCAGCTGCGTATAGTGACAGAACCTGCGCTAGGACGGCACGCCGCAATGTATATCCTCCTCTTTTGACACTGGACGCACAAATCTGTTTGGTCACCCCAGAGGTCATACACCGGGTTGCGCAAACGCAAAGCCCAAATCCCTCATGTATACTCTGTTTGATTACCAGGCTCTCCAGTTTGATATGCTCGCTTGAAGGGTGGGTGCGTGCTGCTGTGATAGTACTTCCGGCAAGTCATGGTCGTGTTAGGGTTTCTTGAGCCGCTGCTCCCTTGTCTCGGCAAACTCGTTCATCATACCTGTACATGGAGGAAGGTATCGAGCTCGGATCGCGTTCCTTGCGGCAAGCTGCTGCAGGAGACCTTCAGCCTTGGTGACTCTCTCCAACACCGGAGTAGGATTGTGTGTGGAGCGGGCGGACGTGCAAGGAGCAGAAGCCCTCCACTCCAGGCCGCTCGCTTCTCACCACTCTGTGGCCTTCTTTGACAAGCTGTCTCTTTGCACCTTTTGTCGCCTCGCCTTGATCTAGAAGCAACTTCTTGACCTTGTCTTCCGGGTCGTCCTAAAGTAGCGAGCCATACCATTCCACCGCATGCTGCTGCTTGCCTGGAGGCAAAACGAACCCCCAGGTCTCTCACAATCACAAGTGGGCGATGGCCCTCCTTGACGCTGTCCTGCAACCTCGGACCCCAGGCGCTGCTAGCGTCATTTGTTATCAGGTCCTGATCCCGATCCAACTCCTCCTCCTGATCGTTACCCTGATTCAGCTCGGTGGTGTCCCTCTTCACTTTTTGCCGCTAGAGTCTTTCGCATCTGTGTTCGAGGTGATCGTCCACTGAGGCATGCCCGCAGCTTGGTCTGGAAACCAAGATAGGTCAAAGTCTGCTCATACAGCGCCTCGTCAAGCTTGCCTCTATAGACTGGAGCCATCAAATCGATACCCATGCGTTCATGAGTGAGGTGGTCGCAATACTTGCTTGCATCTCATCCGCGAGAGAGACAAATTGCATGAAACTTATTCAGCAGTCTTTGATCCTCTCCGACCCAACCTTGCCGTCTTCGGCATTGGCAAGTCCGTACTCGGCACCTAGGAGCGTGCTCAAAACTGTCGCCAACGGCACTGCGGAAAGTGTGAGTGTGGCAGTTGGTCTGGGTAACTGTGTGCTAGATTTTCGCCGGAACACTGCGTTCGGCCTCCGCAAATGTGTACGGTGGAACGCGTCTTTGGGCGTTTCGACTTTCAGCGCTGTGTTATCAGTCAACCCATTTGCTGCCAGCGAGGGTCGAAGATGCGGGTTCGACGAGAGCAGTGCTGCAAGTCGATGACCGCAAAGCGCTGCAGCTCGCGCAACCAGACTAGGTTGCGCCGCGCGAGGTTTTTGCTCCCATTTTTGTCTGTATCTGCCAATTGTCTGTGTCTCTGGGGACGTGACAGGGACGCGACTGGTGGGTGATGCGAAGTATTCTGTATTGGACTAGAGCAGTGTCCGAGACACAGACAAGTGCCGCTATCATTTGTCTGGATCGACGCGTTTTGGCAGAGACAGACATGGATTTTGGAATATTTGGCGCGATGCAGACAGCGGGCTAGGGCCATGTATTGGAGATTCTGATGTCAATCGCAGATACAGCCATCTATGTCTCAGCGCACGCAGAGAGAGGAGTCGTATCATAGATAGTATTGTAAGGGGTAGTCAGAGGAGGGTTTGCGCAAATGGAGCCCGATGCGTTCGGGCTCGGCTCCGAGGCTCCCAGGCCGCCAAGGGCAGGCAGGACGCCAGCGCAGCGGGAAGCGTTCCTAGCCGGGCAGGGAGCCCAGGAGCCCGCAGAGGGAGGGGGAAAGCCGGCCGGCCCTGCAAGGTCATCAAGGGTCGCGCCAAGGGGCAAGGTCGGGGAGGAGGGGCCCATCGCGGACGGCGAAGAGGGAGTTGGCTGTGAGGGTGCGCCGGTCCGCGACGGACCGATTGACATAGCGCCGAAAGCAATCTGAGGTCCACCGGCCAAGCAGCTGGATGGTCTCGGACGAGACACCAGTGCGGGCCGCCCATGTGGCGGCACCTCGGCGAAAGGAGTTAGGGTTAGGGTTAGGGTTAGGGTTAGGGTTCGTATACCAGCCGACTGTCGTTATGGGTCTGCTCAAAATACAACCTGGTGAGCGGCAGTAACAAATTGACAGC